>JARBWK010000728.1:0-25545 GCA_030556195.1 Anolis apletophallus
CCCTTCAAGGGATGTGCTTAAGGCCACTTGGAAGGAAAAACAACTGCTATTTGCAGCTGCTAACAAAGACCTAAAGCAATACTACAATCTAAACAACAAATTTATCCCAGGAACTTACCAGTGCTCCTTTCTTTCTCCTTTATTTATTTTCTGTTTTATTCCTTATTTGAAAGTAGTCTGCTTGCTCTGCTTCTCACAAGGACAGTTAGCTGACTGATTTAAAAACAGAAACTAGGCTAACTCTTCCCACCTGGCAGGATGTGAGTCAGCTGGGGGCTGCTGTAGCAGGCCCAACCCCTTCAAGGGATGTGCTTAAGGCCACTTGGAAGGGAAAAACAACTGCTATTTGCAGCTGCTAACAAAGACCTAAAGCAATACTACAATCTAAACAACAAATTTACCCCAGGAACTTACCAGTGCTCCTTTCTTTCTCCTTTATTTATTTTCTGTTTTATTCCTTATTTGAAAGTAGTCTGCTTGCTCTGCTTCTCACAAGGACAGTTAGCTGACTGATTTAAAAACAGAAACTAGGCTAACTCTTCCCACCTGGCAGGATGTGAGTCAGCTGGGGGCTGCTGTAGCAGGCCCAACCCCTTCAAGGGATGTGCTTAAGGCCACTTGGAAGGGAAAAACAACTGCTATTTGCAGCTGCTAACAAAGACCTAAAGCAATACTACAATCTAAACAACAAATTTACCCCAGGAACTTACCAGTGCTCCTTTCTTTCTCCTTTATTTATTTTCTGTTTTATTCCTTATTTGAAAGTAGTCTGCTTGCTCTGCTTCTCACAAGGACAGTTAGCTGACTGATTTAAAAACAGAAACTAGGCTAACTCTTCCCACCTGGCAGGATGTGAGTCAGCTGGGGGCTGCTGTAGCAGGCCCAACCCCTTCAAGGGATGTGCTTAAGGCCACTTGGAAGGGAAAAACAACTGAAACAAATCCTCTTAACAAGCTTCTGGGGTCATCGTGTACTTTTCATTAAAACACAACATTCATATAATGAGATCTATTTTGAAGCAACGAAGCAGAAAGAAAGAAAGAAAGACAATAGCAAAGGGTTATCGTTTAAATATTAAATCAAACTGGTCATAAGTCTATATCCCATGCATATACAATAATACAGCAGTTATAATGATACATGCACACTACAAACACTGTCCCTGGGTCCTAAATTCTACATATATCCCTATGTGGACCCAATATTCTAAAGTATATATAACAACTAAATAGTAGACATTAAGAGGACCTGGGTATGAGAAAAGGTAAGGGTAAGTATACAATTCAAACCGAAATATTCCCATTCAAGTCCTTCCTCAAACAGCACAAGCAGCTCCTCTCTGCAAGCCAGAAAATACACTTCAATTGAAGGCAGCAAATCCTCCTCTAAGGGATATGTTGGTGCAGGGGAAGCTGCTCTCTGATTATTGTAGTGCTTGAAAGAAGCCGGCTCAGGGAAAACAATAGTCAACCCGAAGGAGGAAATCCTCCAAATGCTGGTTTGTTCCTTGTGTGCGTCGCAATAAAGGTAATCCAAAACGCCGTTTTTGATGGATATTCAGGCACATGACTCCGGTAAGTATCTCCAAAGGCGGTCACTCTATAAGGACCCTTTCTTTATTATATATTCCAACATGGATAATTGTGCTGTGACGATTATTACATCCCATGGATTTACATTCCTCGCTCTCATTCAATTTGTCTTGGGGCCAACGAGGACGTATAATACTATAGAGCTCTGCTCTCGTTTCGATCAGTAAAGATCTCTTTCAAGGCCCATTGAGCGATAAAGGGGACAACATCATTATATCAGTGGTCTCAGCTTACATAACCTATGAAACATAACAATGTATATCATAGTAATAAGGTATAGCAACTATTCAAACAACCAAAATAGTATTATCCATTACAAATGTCAATTTAAACATTATCACATATATATCACAATTACATATATCAAAGAAATCATATTAAATACATATATCAATTACATATATCAATTAAATCATATTTACCTTTTCAATCAGAACAGATACATATCTGTTGAAATCTCAAATGGCAAATGCACTGACTACTGTGTATGCAGCTCTCATATAATCCTAACAATCAAGTAGCTCAGGTGTGTGGGATGAAACCTTACAGGATCAGGGCCCTGACTCCCAATCTCTCATTCAATCCGAATGGTAATTCAGTCTTTGGTTGTACTATTAAATGTGCTTCAGCTTTAAGAAGGTTATATGAAACATCCCCATGAGGGGGTATTAATACTTTCTCTACACCAAAAAATTCTATGTCATCTGGACCATGTTTGTGTTGTTTGTAGTGTAGGTATAGTGGTGAATCTTCAGATAATGCTCTGATTCTGGAGCGATGCTCCCCTACTCTCACTTTAAGGCTCCTCTGGGTCTCTCCCAGATAGAGTAGACCACAAGGACACCTTAGGCCATACACCAGACATTCTGTTTTACACGTAAATGAGTGTTTGAATTTAAAGGAGAAACCTCTTCCTGGGAGGAAAATCTCTTTTTCAGTGTATGCGAACCTACAATGGGTGCAATTTCCACATCTGTGTGTCTTATTAGTCAGAGAGCTTTTCTTAGGACCATCTTGCATATTAGAGTGTACCAAGATATTTCTTAGGTTTCTAGACCTTTTATAGGCAATGAGTGGGGGATTATTAAGCCCTGGGATGTCCCTTACTAATGGCCAATATGTATTCACTGTTTTGACAATATCCTTAGAATATGTAGTAAGCAACAGGGGCCATACAATCCTATCTTTCTATGTCTTATTCTTTTTGGTAAATAGTGTTCGTCTGGGCGTTCTATCCACTTTATATTTAGCAGAGTTAAGTACCTCCGTGGGATAACCTCTGTCTGACAGTTTATCCATAAGTGTGATAACTTCACGCTGATAATCAGTTTCATATGTACAGTTTCTTTTTAAACGCAGCATCTGCGAACAAGGAAGATTCCTTTTTAATGCATGATGGTGAAAGCTATCGAAATGTAATAGAGCATTTTTCTCAGTGGGTTTATGGAAACATTTGACACTCAACTTGTTCTGGATAATAGAGACAGTTAAATCTAGAAAATTAACCGAGGTCTTACTACCTTCTGCAGTAAATTTTATGGTGGGTGCCCATGAGTCCAACCAATCAGTCAGATCTTTAAGGGAAATGTTCCCATCAACGAGAAAGAAGGTATCATCGATATATCTCGCATAGTATTTTATATGTTTAACTATGGGATAGTCTCTGTTGTTATATATGTTATGTTGTTCTAAGTGATCCATATATACTGTAGATTAGCGACCGTGGGGGCTCCTTTCTTTGACCAAATATGTCTAGTGGTAATGGTTGACCAAATGGTTGACGAAATATGTCAACATTTGCCATGACCACATAGAGAGACACACTTCTCGCTCTATGCTCTAGACATATTTGGTCAACCATTACCTTGGACACCTACCTGATCCTGTCGTACAGCCTTGACAAAGACCACTCAGGTCAAAACGTGAGAGGGGCCCATGCAACTGTGTCCTCGTCGGCTTTAGACGACTTCGGAACATTACTGACACCTTACCCAGTGTGGACTACCTTTATTTTCACGTAACGACGTGCGGATTATAAATCTATATTTGATTTTTGTATACTACTACCAGTGTGAATTAACACCAATTTACTTTTGTATTCATCTATTGATTACTTCAATTTGGATATTGCCAATACAACTACTTTATTTCATCGGAATTCATGTGTTTGAATTGTTATACTGAGCAACAACGCCCTGTTTGTTCTACTGTTTCTAAGTTTCTCTTTCAAGGGAACATTGGGAAGGATTCCTTCTTCAGCAGAGCTTTGATTATAATGGGAATAGAATAAAATGAATTTAATGAAAATTGTATTTTATAAAAGGTTCAAAATGGCATCAGTCTCTTATTGTGTTAAATAGATAATATAAAGTTATTTATTTATTTACTCTACTTGTATCTCGCCTTTCTCTACCCCGAAGGGAACTCAAGGTGGCTTTACATATGGCAACAATTTGATGCCTTTACACAACAGCCAATTAAATACATTTACATTTACATTTAAAATTAGAGTTAAAATACACATTAAAATCTATAAACATTATAATCACTAATAAAATCACGCCATCCGCAATCGTAATACAAGGCCGTTCCAACAATCATTGCACATATTTCATAGTTATTTTTACACTGTAGTTAATCTCCAAAGGATTGACCCCAGAGCCAGGTTTACACTTTCCTTCTGAAGGCCAGAAGACAGCGAGCTGCTCTAATACCACTGTGGAGGGAGTTCCACATCTGAGGGGCCACCACTGAGAATGCCCTATCTCTCGTTCCCACCAGATGCTCCTGCAAAAGTGGCAGGACTGAGAGCAGGGCCTCCCTGGACTCCTAGGTGGTTCATAGGAGAAGATACATTTGGACACGTAAGCTGGGCCGGAACCATTTAGAGCAGTGTTTCTCAACCTGGGGGTCGGGACCCCCAGAGGGGTCACGAGAGGGTTTCAGAGGGGTCACCAAAGACCATCAGGCAACATATTTCTGATGGTCTTAGGAAGCCCTTTGGCAGAGAAGGTTGAAGATCTCTCTGCTGTGATTGGCAGGCCTCCCTGCCAAGGGGAAGGCTGTTTCTGAGACTCAGAGTAGGGAGGGGAGAGCAGGCGTGCTCGGCGCATGGCAGCATGATGCGCATGTGTGGGTAAGGGAGAGTGTGTGATGTGGCATGGAGGCTCAAGCCAGCTAGTCCCTTCAAGGCAGGCATGTAGCCAGGGGGGGCTAAGGGGGCTTTAGCCCACCCCCCCGAAATTCTCAGGGTGGTCCGCGAAAAGGCCTTACTGGTACATTATTTAAACTGTTATGTTTATTCATATCATGATCTGATCACCATGCTCATTATATCCCACATTCATGGGGTTATTGGGATAACAATACAAAAGGTTTGCTAGGATAGACCCTCTTCCACCCAGTCTCAGCCCCCCCCCCGAACCAAACTCAGCCCCCCCCCCCGAATCAAAATCCTGGCTACGGCCCTGCTTCAAGGCATGTGGGTTCTGTGTAGGAAGTTTGACCCAATTCTATCATTGGTGGGGTGCAAGGGGCTCTTTGATTGTAGGTAAAGTATAGGTCCCAGTAACTATAACTCCCAAATGTCAAGATCTGTTTTCCCCAAACTCCACCGGTGTTCACATTTGGGTATATTGAGGATTCGTGTCAAGTGTGGTCCAGATCCATCATTGCTGAGTCTATAGTGCTCTCTGGATGTAGGTGAACTACAACTCCCAAGCTCAAGGTCAATTCCCACCAAAATCTTCCAGTATTCGCTGTTGGTCATGGGAGTTTTGCATACCAAGTTTGGTTCAATTCTATCGTTGGTGGAGTTCAGAATGTTCTTTGATTGTAGGTAAACTATAAATCCCAGCAACTACAATTTCCAATTGACAAAATCAACCCCCACCCAAAAAGAAAAGACAGTTATGAAGTTGCAGTGAAAATAATGTTATGGTTAGGGGTCTCCACAACATGAAAAACTGTATTAAGGGGTCGCAGCATTAGGAAGGTTGAGAAACACTGATTTAGAGCTTTATAGGCTAAAGCCAGCACCTTGAATTTGTGTTCAGTAGCAAACTGGCAGCACTTGGAGCTGGTGTAACAGGAGGGTTGTATGCTCCCTGTTCCCTGCTCCGGTGATCAACCTGGCTGCTGTTTTTGTCGGACTAAGTGAACTTTCCGAACAGTCTTCAATGGCATCCCCATGGGTATCATGTTACTGTGGCATTGCTCCAGCATCCATCTGTTCTGCACATCCCATGTCCTGCAAAGCAATGTTTGATTTGGCCAACGGGGCATAGAGGATATTTCAATTTTGACATTTTCCAAACATCCTTCTTATGCAGTCCATGTTTTCTCCACTCAGCATGAATACATGGACTATCTAGGCCTGTGATCAAATCCAGCAAAATTAATCTTCTTACTTTTAGAAACATCAGACCCACAGTTTCCATCTTGTGTAAATATTGGACAACCAATTAATGCCTAGAAAACTAGTTCTGTTCTTGGAAACTTTTTTGCTTCTCGAACATGGGGGTTTTTTAATAGACATAATTATGACCCATATGACTCCTGTTAAATTTGGTATGATCTGAGAAGACACCTGTGGAGTTGTGATAAACATATTTTTGCAATGCCCCAGAGCACTCCTGTTTAAAGACCAGGTTTATCCTATTTGCACGTACACCTTCTATGTTCCTGGATACTCCAGGGAATACTAGTGAAGTAAAGGTTCAGCCTGTGCTCTTTTATACACAGGACGACATCATTGTAGGGTCAGTGGGACTGATCTATAATTGAACCTGCATAGGAATGCATTGCTCTAAATTGTATGCCTATTGTTAATGTCATTGGAGTTGCAGGTGGAGGAAAAAAATGATTCTATTTCTTTGACTGTGTATATTTCACAGTGTACCAAACTGATTTCAAACCAGCAAACCAATGTCAAATAGGCTGTAATACTACAGGAGACTTGGATCACAATTTGGAAAGCAATGAATAGTTGTCCAAGTGGAATATTTCTATGCAAAATCAAGCTATCCATTCAACTCGTTTTCATTCGGCTGGTGTTCAGTCTGTTTCAAGTGGCATGCACAGATGGTCCATGTGACATGGGTCGATCTCTTCGTATTCATCACAAGTATCGCATGCCTGGAGACCTGCACATTGGTGCCATTCCATCTCAGATTTTTATAACTTCGGAAGAGATATCCTTTACACAAGATCCTGCAGAGAAATCTCAGGGAGATACAATGTAAGAATTTAGGGTTTTTTTTTCTCAAATTATTTCATGCAGTACTTCAGACATAAGAGAGGTTTGGTTCTGTTAAAAATCCAGTTGTTATAATGTTGGAACTGCTTTGGATGAAGGATAGAGAAAAAAATAGAAAATGTACAAAAATGTTTTTTAAAAGTGTTTGCTGTTTGGGACTTATTGTATGTAAAACTTGCAAATATGGTCATTGTTTTGTACCAAAAAAAATTGCAGCATTTTCTGTATAAACACTCAAAATGTAGTTTCCTGCACAGAAAATGTGGTTGTTTGCACAAAAAATGTCTAATGAAATTAATAATGACCTAGCAAAATCTTTCATAGTTATTCATGACTTTGTTGCTTCCTTTGAAAAAGAAAATTAGTAATAAATATAATCCCATATTTGTAATATTGCATTGCTTTTAGTGCTTTGGGGTCTTTTTTAAAGAGAGATTAAGCAGGATAGAGTGATAATTATAAGAAGAATAAGAATAATTAGAACATATGAATTCTAATCCACACCTGCTGCATCAATATTGGACTGTACAGTATATCGGCAGAAGGCTCAAGCCCATGTTTCTGTACTTGTCGTCAGACATTCTTCAATATGTTATAGTGCAATGCAGATAGAAAATGTGTATTAATCTGAAATCTAAGTCTGCTGTTACTGTTATTTCAGAGTGTTTACTCACAACTACCAACACATCCTGGCCTTGATTTTTGCCATTAAAGAGATCAATGAAAATTCCCTTATCTTACCCAACATCACTTTGGGATTCTACATTTACAACAGTAATTTTGTTGCCGACTTTATTTATCTTGCTTCACTGGAACTCCTTTCTACCTGGGGCAAATTTGTCCCTAACTACAAATGTGATCCCCAAAACAACCCAGCAGCAGTCATTGGGGGACCTACTTCTGATGTATGTATCTACATGGCAAATATCTTGTGCGCCTACAAGTTTTCACAGGTATGCTCACTCACAGAATTAAGATTTAAAACAACAGGATTTTTAGGACACTTCAATATCTACAGACCATGAATTTGCTTTTTGTTAACTTTTCCCTACGCAATCTAGGAAAAATATTGTCTCAATGTGAGTTGAGATATCCACATATCTTTTATTCTACCATTATTTCTATTCTTGGATTACTTTACTGCCAGAGATGGGTTTTCTGGTGTGAACAGAATAATTTGATTGTCAAAATATTCATTCTGGAAAATGCTGTAATAGCTAGTGGATTATACATCAATGAGACAGATGATCTGATGCACTTTAATATGAAAATATGATAATTTAAATTGAAATCAATGGTCCACTTATATGGAAGGCACCTGTCTCACAATTGGAAGTTTCAAGTAAAATGATATATTTTTTCCATTTTGGTCACATTCTTTGATTTTCTGAACTTTGGTCATTTGCAGACCAGAAATGTAAAAAGCATTGTGCTGCAAGGCATAAAAACTAGGGTTGGTTTAGAATCCTAAAATCGGGATTCTAAAATCAAATGGGGGGGGGGGGGTTATTAGTATATTAAAGACTTACAAATTTTTTTGCAAAAAGTGCTAAAATGTAACTTAAGTACTAACGAAATTCTAAAGTGGTTCTAAAGTAGGAAAAGCAGGGAAACAGTTAAAAATCTAGGGTGGAACATTTCCCTTCACCTCTGCAGTGCAATTAAGTGGAGCTGTACATGTATAACATAAATATAAGAGGTAGTAGCTACTAGCTCTCATGACAATTGTGAAAGTGAAGTACAATTCTCCCCCCCCTTATTATTTCCCCTTTCCCTCCTTTCTTCCTTCTCTACCCTCTTCTTTCATTCCTTCCTTTGCTCTTTGGTTCCCCATCCCTTCTTTTCTCTTCTTCGCCCCTCTTTCCCCCCCACGCTCGCCGGCGCCCTCGCTCACCCCCCAGGCTTGGGTCGGCTTATATTTTAGCTGGAAAGGGGCCCGTGTGCCTCTCTGCCTCTCTCTAGCCTCGATCCATGGATCAAGGCTAGAGAGAGGCAGAGAGGCGCGCTGGCCTTTTTTTCCAGCTAAAATATGCCGACCCAGGCTTGGGTCGGCTTATATTTTAGCGGAAAGGGGCCTCGCTCACCCCCTCGCCTCGCATCTGCCTCCCTTACCCCCTGCGAGTTCCCAATTGGAGGAATTTCCTCCTGTTCTCCAGGCTCTCCCTCCGCTTCTGAGGGACAGCCTGGCAAACAGGAGGAAATTACTCGAATCAAACTTCGAGCTGCTTCCAAAGCGCGCTTTGGAAGCAGCCCGGGGCCGAGTTTACTACTGTTTCCCAGGCCTGGGTCGGGTTATTTCTTAGCGGGAAGGGGCCGCCCGCACGGCAGCCCTTTCCCCGCTAAGATATAAGCCGATCCATCTTAGCGGGAAAGGGACCCCCGCGCGCCTCTGTGCCTCTCTAGCCCCGATGCATGGATCGAGGCTAGAGAGAGGAGAGAGGGCGAGGGGGCCTTTCTCCTCCTCTCTCGCAGGCCTGTCATTGGCGAGAGAGGAGGAGGAGGCCTCGCTCACCCCGTCCATGTTTCTTTGCCTCTGATTGGCTAAAGGAAAGGTGGAGTGAAGGGGAGGGTATGTCCACCTGGTATCCATCAGCCAATGACAAAACACGCTTACTAAGGGCAAAGAAACCATACGAATGCTTTACGACCCAGATACAAAAATGGCGCCCCGAAGTGCCGTAAAAGAAAGTCTACTTCCTGGTTCGCGACAGCGATACGTAAAACATCAAAAGTTACATACGAATCTCTAACAAATCCATTTAATTTCCGTTTCATTTTTCTCATGCCTAATAAAAACGTGTCCTCCCAGTAGCTGATATGATTGGGCAACAACAACTAGCAAATACATATTACCTCATTGTTCCACCATGTTTTGTTGTTGTTTATTCATTCAGCCACTTCCAACTCTTCATGCCCTCATGGACCAGCCCACGCCAGAGCTTCCTGTCGGCTGTAGCCACCCCCAGCTCCTTCAAGGTCAAGCCAGTCGCTTCCAGGATACCATTCATCCATCCTGCCATTAGTTGGCCCCTCTTCCTAGAAATACAAACTCTGTCACTGCCTCCATGTTTTCTTCCTCTATTTGCCAGTTTTCAATCAGTCTGGTTGCCATCTTCTTGGTTTTTTAAAAATATTTTACTGCAACCCAGCATTTGCACTTTCTTCTTTCACCTTGGTTAGAAGGCTCCTCTGCTCCTCCTCACTCTCAGCCGCCAAAGTGGTATCATCTGTATATCTAAGGTTGTTAATGTTTCTTCCAACAATGTTAACTCCAGCCTTGGATTCATCAAGCCCCACATGTCGCACGATGTGTTCCATACAAGTTGGGAAGGTTGGGTAGGTTGGGGGAGAGTATACAGCCCTGCCGTACTCCTTTCCTAAATCTATACATAGGATGAGAAGGATATTTATGGGACCTCACAGCTCAGTTTCCACTTAATCCTATAAGTATCAACCCCTTTCAAAGCTTAAGCCCTTATATAATCTACATGGGCCTTTACTGAATAGAGTGGAATCTGACTAGTGAAGTCCCATAAAGGCCCACCTTCTTTGGATAACATCATTGTGTGATGACTTTTACTAAGATGCTGGTTCCCCCCGCTGCCCAATATCTATCGTTTCTTCTACTATACATCAGGTAAACACATTTCTGAAAATGACAAACATCAGATTGAAGTCTATCAAGGTGGAAAGCCTGTCAATGCTCATAAATTAAATGCATGTGATATATCCTTAAAAGAATAATTTCCTCATGTCCTAGAGTTATTTACTCCCTTTGAAAGGATGGTTGCTGAGCTTTTGAATGACATTTGAGGCTGAAGTTCTCCTCATTCCTGTTATCCAGCTTTGGCTTGTTCACCAGCTATGACCATTTTTAGGCAGGTATAGCCTGGTCACAGTATTTGCATCAAAGTTTGTTTACAGTTATAGATTTCATATTGAGCTGCCCTTGAGATGATCCAGAAGATGCAGCTATTGCAAAATGCCCTTTAACTGATATAGTCTTACAAAGTCCAACCGGTACAATAGCATTCCTTTCAAACCTTAGAGGTGCAAACACCGAATGTTTTAGAGAAATGTTAAAATATTTTCTATAATAATCTCCTTGTGTAAGATTTCTTTGGGGGGGGGGGTGATATTATTTCAATACCATGTTTTGGTTTTAACTGTTCTGATACACTCCTAGATACAGTCATTTCATTCACTCATTAAAATTATTTTAACTTGTAGATGTAATTTGCTAATATGATTACCTCCTTATCTCTCATCTTAAAGATCACATATGGCTCTGCTCCCGTAATGGATAACAAAAATGAAGCTGTTTTCTTTCACCGCATGTTGCCAAGTGGGAACTCCCAATACACTGGGATTCTCAATTTAATTTTGCATTTCCAATGGACGTGGATTGGAGTGATTTATGCAGATAATGAAATAGGACGAAGATTTGTACATAAAGTAATCCCTGTGTTAATGCAAAATGGTATCTGCTTTGACTTCATAGAAGCAGTAACCCTAATTAACTGTCACAATGCATTTGAAACATTGGCAAATAAGTTTATTGAAACATCACACCTTGTCGGGACAAGTACTGCCAATGCAGTGATCATACATGGAGAAATTTTTTCAATTCTACCTTTGAGAATAATGATAGAAATTCCATTTCACTGGGATTTACCAAAAATAAATAAAGTCTGGATCATGACAGCTGAAATAGATTTTGCATTGCTCCCAATTCAAAGAGACTGGAGCCTGAGCTTCATCAATGGAGCTTTGTCTGTTTCACTTCTTCCAAAAAAGGTTTCAGGATTCCATGAATTTCTGCAGAACAGAAAACCAGGCACAGATCTAGAGGATGGCTTTATCAGGGACTTCTGGCAACAGGCATTCGAGTGTTCATTTCCTGGGCCCAATTTAGATGAGTCCCTTGAAAATATCTGCACAGAGGAGGACAAGCTGGAGACTCTTCCTATGTCTGTTTTTGAAATGAGCATGACCAGCCACAGCTACAGCATCTACAACGCTGTCTATGCTGCCGCACATGCTTTGCATGACATGGAGTCATCCAGTTTCAAACATAGAACAACAGGAATCAGAGATCTTAAAAAAATGCAGCCATGGCAGGTAATGTTCGGAGCACAATATTACAGAAGTGTTCACTTTATTTGTAACGTTAGCCCCCATGTTTTCTAGAAAATATAGAATTCATAGTCTAGGCACTAGGACTGAGTCTTCCTTTTACTGTGACTTCATAGCTGCTTCTGTTTTCATTAAAACTGGAATATACTTGATTCATTTTGTAACACTTTGCTAGTATACTTTGTTTTTATACTTCATGAAAATTTTATGTATACATACACATTTCAGTAAAAGGATATAATATGATCACCCTCATTTTATTTTTATTTCCATTATATTTATTTTTATCAAGTTTCGCGTGCAAGTGGATAATGTGTCCGTCATACTCCATAGCAGGAACACTTCTGATTTGAAACACCACCCCAGCTTGGCAAAAGCAGCAAACAGTTTATTGTAGAATATATGTAGGCAAAGCAATAAAAATAGTAAAAAGGCAAAAGTCCAAAATCCAAGATAACCCATAAACTTTCAAAGGAAATCGAGTCCATTAGTACATAGAAATCCATGAAGCCAGGAACTTGAATCCATGAAGCAAAACAACAGGAAATATAGAGCATTTGAAAACAAAACAGTTATAAATTAACAATGTGGACTCGACTGAGACCTTAGTCTCCCATGAATCATTATGAACCCTTTCCAAAAGCCGAGACTGACAGAACAGAATTTCCCTCTTAGCCAAAGGCTAAAGAGGGAGAGGATTTTGCCCCCCTCCCACGGAGAAAGAGGAGGTTCTTGGAACCTCTGGGAGCCAGGGGGCGTGGCCTTCTTTCAGGGCCTGCCTCCTGAGAGCTCAGTTGGAGCTCTGCAGCCGGAGGAGATGGTCGGTCTCCTCCAGCAGGTGAGCTTCGGGCCTGGGGAATGGGGCCTTGTACCACCCCCCCGCCCCGCGCCGGTTCGGACGCGTACCGCATCGGGGCGCGAGGGGAGGGCCGGGACGGGCTCCCGCTGCCCTCCTCCGTTGTATGCGGCACTTTGGGGTCCGTTTCCGCTGCGCCGCTGCCGGCCTTGTTTGCACGGGCGACGGCGCAGAGGGTGTTGCTGGGGCGGCCTGCTTCCCGCCAGGGCGCGCTACCGGCGTTGGGCGGGGAGGGCCTCCCCAGCGCTTTCAGCTGCCGGTGGCGGAATAGGGGCCATTGATCGGCCTCAGGCATCGGCTCTGGGCTTGTCTTTTTGGGCCGGCGCCGCAGGGCCTTGCAGCCGGGGCGGTTCGCCTCCCTGCTAGGGGGGGGCCTCCGCACGCGTTCCCCCGACGCTTTTGCTCCTTTTGGCTCCTTTTATGGCTGCTGGTGGGGAGGGCTTTTTTCCGAGGTGGGGAATGGAATTATTATTGCCCACCCCCTCCCTTGCCATTACTTGAAGCCGCCATTTTGGCCGCATGGCCTTGCCTTTAGGGTTATGGTGTTTGTTTCGGCTGGGTCAAGCTGGTTTTCTGAGCGGCCATTTTGTTTGTTAAGGGAAGGAAGGGGGGCAACAAGGGGGATAATGATTACAGGATGATATTAGAACTAATGAATGGACACTGTTGATTATGGAAAGGCACACTACGAAGTATGTATTGTTGTTATATAGTGGAGAATGGGAAATGGTTACTTATTAGGTTTTATAACTTTAATAAGGAAATATTTCATTAAATATTGAATGAATTAGAGAGAAGTATTAACGTGTGGACAGTTATTAACAAGAATAACCACTCGATTGATGGTTATAAGCACATTATGCCATTTGGAATTGAATAAGGGAATGGAATAATGTTAGTAATGGGAATGATAGCGAGCATAGCCAGCAGGAACGAATTCAGTTGGCATCGAATGCACATGGAGGTGTTCCTGTATAGGTACACGCTTATGTGAGTCAGATGCATGCATGCGCTGGCTTTATGAAATTATATTGTTGATAAGGTTACATTGATATGTTGAGCAAGGCATTTATTATTTCACTTGGGTCACTGTAAATTTTAAAATTGAGGAGTGAGCACCCGGCCTTAGGCGCGGGCTTGCTGTTGACGTATGGTGGACAGCATGAGCAATTCGTTATTAATTTTAATCAATGCAATTTTCATTCCACCTGGGTCATTCTAATTTTAAATTGAAGAGGAGCTTCTGATCCTCGATACAGCCTACTGTGGACCCACAAGGCTGACGACATTAGCAATTGAGTTGCTATTTTTCAACAGGGTATTTATTATTTCGCCGGGGTTATTGCAAAGGCAGCGTGAGTGAGCTCCCAACCCCTTGGTATGGCTTACCTTCGACTTAATTTTGTCAACATTAGTAATAAAGTTATAATTTCCAATAATATATTTTATTTTTCATCGGGTCATTTATATAATAAATAAATAAATAATAATTAAAAAATATTTTAACTTGATTGAAATTTGACCCTTGGTATGCTTTGTTGATCTATGCCCGTCAACACTAGCATTCGAGTTATTTTTCACCTGGGGCATTTTAAATTTCAATTTCAAGAGTGACCTCCCGACCCTTGGTGTGGCTTACTGTTGACCTATTTTGTCATCAGCAGCAATTGAGTTATAATTTCAAGCAATGTGTGTAGTTTTTCACCGGTCACGTTTAAACTTCAACTGAGTGAGAACCCGACCCTTGGTATTGCTCTGTTGACCTATGCCCTTCAACACTAGCATTTGAGTCGCTTTTTCACCTGGGTCATGTTAAATTTCAACTTGGCGGTGAGCTCCCGGCCCTCGGCATGGCTTACAGTTGACTTTTAGTTGTCAACATTAGCAATTGAGTGATAATTTCAAATAATGTATTTAATTTTCACCTGGGTTATTTTAAATTCCGACTCGAGTGAGCTCCCGACCCCCTTTGCATAGGCTACTGTTGACCTATATCCGTCAACACTAGTAACTGAATTATGGTTTCATCGGGGGATTTTAAAATTCAACTTGAGGAGTGAGTTCCTGACCATTAGTGCGGCTCACTATATACACGTTTGTCAACGTTAGCAATGAAGTACTAATTTTAAACCAGGTGATTGTCCTTTCACCATTTCACCTGAGTGAGCCCCTGAACATTGGTGTAGTTGACCATTGATCTACACTGGCCTGTGACCATTGGTAATTGGGTTATTGATTTTAAGCAATGCATTTGTCCTGTCACCGGGTCTTTTGAATTTCAACTTGAATTTCGAATATCAACTTTGGTGCGAGCTCCCGTCGCTTGGTATGGCTTACTGTTGACCTATGTTGTCAACTTTACCAGTGAGTTAACAATTTCAAGCAATATAATTGTTATTTTTACCTGGGTCATTTTCAATTGTGACAAAAGGGAGGTTTCCCGATTTCTGGTATAGCTTACTGCTGACCTATGTTTGGGAGCTCTGGCTGTTGAGTGATGAGTTTTAACCTACATATTTATTAATTTACCAAAGTTGGAAGTACGGTTGTCTCCAAAGGAGACACGCTCTCGTAGCCCTTATTCATGGCTAGAGAGTTAAACGCTTAACCTTTTCTTAAAGACCGTACCGTCAGGCCTACATAGGCACATTCTTTCAGCCTTTAAATAGCGGGAGAATATGGTGAGCGGTTTCCTTTTATATAAAAGATGACTAGTTATTGCAGTTACACCCTCTCAGCCTCATAAATGGCTGCCGGGTTCGAAAGCGCCTTTTCTTTTAAACTAAAAAGACTGGTTATGAAAGTTATACCCTGTCAGCATTATAAATGGCTGGAGAGTTTGAAAGCGCGCTTTCTTTAAAATACAAGAGTAACAGTCATAGAATCACGCCTCTCAGCCCTAAAAACGGCGGGAGGGTACGAAAAAAAGGGATATTTTCTTTAGAATACAGGATGATTGGTCGTTTCAGTCACACCCCCTGTTGACCTTATTAAAGGCGGGGGGAGTTTATGAAGTGCGTTTTTTTATTGAAGCATAGAAAGATTGGTTGTTTAAGTTCACCCTATCGGTGTTATAAAGGCTTTGGGAATTTATTAAAAAAGGGGGCACCTTTTCTTTACACCCCCTCAGCCTGATGGAGGGCTTGGGATTTTGAAAGGCGTGTTGCTTTAAAGCATAAGTTGGTTAGTCATTGGTGTTACGCCTCACCCTCAGCCTTATGAAGGGCTGGAGAGGTCAGAAAGCGTTTTTATTAAAACACGAGGGTAGTTGTCTTGGGCACACCCCCCTTTTAGCCTTATAGAAGCAGCAAGAGGTGATTAGCCCCTTTTTTCTTTAAGGCATACAGTAGATTAGTTGTTCGGTCATACCATCTCAGCCTTATAAAGGGCTGGAGAGTTTGAAAAGGGCGTTTTGTTAAATTATAAGACGACTAGTATTGGAGGCTCACTTTCTTTGCCTTATAGTGGCTAGGGAATTTGTAAAGCATGTTTTCTTTAAAAAGATAAGACGTTGTTAGTTTGATTTATACCCTTTCAGCCTTAAAACGGCTGCAGAGTTTAGAAAGCGCGTTTTTCTTTTAAACATAAAAGATTAATCTTTAGAATTATGCCCCCTCAGCCTTAAGAAACGGCTGGGGAGATAGAATAAATAACTAAATAAAAAAGGGAATTTTTCTGAAAGGCAAAAAATGGCTGGTCAGTTGTTTACACATCTCTGCCCTAAAACCGGCGGAAGAATTGACAAGGCGTTTTCTTTAAAACACGAGATTACTCGTTTGGTCATATACATCTCAGCCTTAACGTGGCTGGAGAGTTTGCAATTGCGTTTCTTTTTAAAACAAAAGAAGATTAGTGTTGAGTTACCCCTTCTCAGCCTGACCCGGCTGGAGAGTCGAATGGCACGTTTTCTTGAACAGTGAAGGTTGGCTGTTGGGTGGCATCCTCTCAGCCTTATAAACGGTCGGAGAGTTGAATGCACCTTTTGTTACATTATAAGATCAGTCAAGGAGTTCACCCTGTCAGCATTAGGTCAGCGGGATAGTTGGGAAAGTGCATCTTCTTTACAATTTAAAAAGATTGGTTTAAGGTGACATCCTCTCAGCCTTCATATAAGGCTGGGGAGTTTGATAAACTGTGTTTCCATTAAAGCAGAAGAAGTTTAAGTATTTGAATTACACCCTCTTAGCCCTACTGGGCTGGAGAGCTTCAAAGCGCGGTTTTGTTTTTTGTAGAAGGAGTTTAGTAGTTCAAGTTACACCCTCACAGTTTTATGAATGGCTGGGGAGTTTGAAGGCGCGTTTTTCTTTAAACAGAAGATTAGTCATTAGAGTTACACCATCTCAGCCTTTTACAAGGCTGGAGAGTTTGAAAGTGTGTTTTCTTTTAAACAGAGGAAGATTAGGCGGTAGTGTTGAAAGACGGCGTTTAAGAGGTGACTTGATCGAAGTGTACAAAATCATGCATGGGATAGAAAAGGTGAATAAAGAAAAACTATTTTCTTTGTCACAAAACACTAGGACTAGAGGGCACTCCCTGAAGCTCCAAGGTAGGAAAATTAGGACTAATAAGGGGAAATATTTCTTCACCCAGAGGGTCATTGGGTTATGGAACTCACTTCCAGAAGAGGTTGTGACAGCTGTCAGCCTGAACAACTTCAAGGCAGGATTAGACAGATTCATGGATACCAAGTGTATCGGTAGTTACTGAAAAGGACATTCAAGTGCCACCTCGGAGTTGGTTGAGGTAGGCAGGATCTTCCCCGGGTACTGGTTGTGGGGGGTCGGGAGCAGGTCAGGGTTTTGCCCTCCCTTCTGCTCGAGATCCCCGTGTACAACTGGTGGGCCACTGTGTGATACAGAATGCTGGACTAGATGGGCTGAGGTCCGATTCAGCATGGCTCTTCTTATGTTCTTATGTTCTTATGGGTTACATCCTCTCAGCCCTAGAGATGGCTGTGGAGCTGGAAAGTGAGTTTTCTTTAAAATATAAGAGGAATAGTATTTGAATACACCATTTCAGCCTTATAATTGGCTGGAAAGTTGGATAAAGTTATTTCAGCTAGTGGCAGATGCGTCCAATGCATCCATATAACAATGGATGCTTATATAGTTAGTTACTACATATAGGGGGGTCAGTCCGATGTGGCTGGCACTCAGGTAACCACCTTCGCTGTTTTACATAATGTCCACTGGGCGGAAATGGGAGCTCAAGGGAGTCCCGATCACCAGTGCTGACTCTTGCCCCTCGGGGCTACCCAGTTTCCGAAATTGGCAGGCAGTGCCCGAGGTCACAATCCATGGTCGGCCATCGACCCACAGCCCAGTTGAAGGGAAAGCGTGAGGATGGCTTTAAAAGGGCCATGTGGGTAAGTCGGGCCTGTCTGATGGTAGTGACCAGGTGTTAAGGGGTCCTACATTTCATTTTGGTCAACATTTGGGCCTGGAGTCCATTGCCTTTTGGAATGGAGTGGTAGACGTGGTCTGCAGCAAACTTGCATTCACGGTCCTTACCCCCTGTTGGTTTGAGGCTCTTAGCTGAGACTGGCGGAGTTGTTCCACAGCAGGGGGAACGGCTTTGGCTTGCGGACGGGCAAAGCGTCTTACAGGCCCGAGCAAACTGGTACTGTGTGGCTGGCATGGCCCTGCATACACATCGTCCGGTCCGCCAATATGCCATCTTGTTGGTGGTACGGCGTGTGGAGATGTGAGAGTCCTCGTAAAGGGGGAACAAGGAAGGGGCCATGCGCTCAACAGTACGGGGGGTAGCACGCTACCTCCTGTATCCAGGGCTCGCGACAATGCTTTGTTGCGGAGCGGTTGGATCGTAATATCGGAATTGGGCAACGTTCCGTTCGTCTAACATAGGATAGGGGGTGTTAGGACTCTCGGTGGGCGATGGGGACTAGGTGGACACCTGTCCCCAATCTGTGGCGGAAAATAGCTAGGGAAAGCCCATTGTCGGTGTGCACCTAAGGCACCTCCTTCAGGGGTGAGGGCCATTAAGTTAACATTCACCTCAAAGTTCAAGTTGAGGGGTTAACGATGTGTAATGGCCCTGGAATGAAAGAGGCTGATCTCAAGATCTCGAGTACAGACCTCTCATTCATTTCCCTAAATGGGGTTGCCCTGGTTGGATAATCAGGGAATCCAGGTGTTTCGCCCGAAATTGATATCGTTAGCCGGGGGCATGATACCCCGGCTAGAATACACCTTGATTCCTGACACCTCCTGAGTTAGACTTAAGGAAATTTAAATAGGTACCCCCCTCCCACGGAGAAAGAGGAGGTTCTTGGAACCTCTGGGAGCCAGGGGGCGTGGCCTTCTTTCAGGGCCTGCCTCCTGAGAGCTCAGTTGGAGCTCTGCAGCCGGAGGAGACGGTTGTCCCACCATTCCCGCCCTTTAGCAGTAAAGATTTTTTGATCGCTCTTTAACTAAGAGGATCGGGTGAGGAATTTTCTCCCCTGCCACCTTAAATGTGGAGGGGAGTTTTTTTGCCTACCCCTTTACGGTGTAGGGGCTAGTAAGGGGAGTGGTATGTATTAAACAGGCTTCGCGGAAAATAGCTAGGGAAAGCCCATAGTCAGTGTGCACCTAAGGCACCTCCTTCAGGGGTGAGGGCCATTAAGTTAACATTCACCTCAAAGTTCAAGTTGAGGGGTTAACGATGTGTAATGGCCCTGGAATGAAAGAGGCTGATCTCAAGATCTCGAGTACAGACCTCTCATTCATTTCCCTAAATGGGGTTGTCCTGGTTGGATAATCAGGGAATCCATGTGTTTCGCCCGAAATTGATATCGTTAGCCGGGGTGGGGGGGCATGATACCCCGGCTAGAATACACCTTGATTCCTGACACCTCCTGAGTTAGACTTAAGGAAATTTAAATAGGTAACTTTAAATAAAAGTTGCTCAATTTGAACTCAGTACTTTGTGTCTCGTCTCTTTTGTTCAGGGGGTTGGAGGGCAAAAGCATTTTTCGCACTTTCTCACTAGATAAAGGTTTATTACCTTTCTTTTGCTGTAAACGGGCAGAGTGCCTGAGATTCTGAAAGTCTGTTTACTGAAACTTTGCTTTCTGTCCAAGGTTTCACTCTCCTTTCCTTCTGCACCTGGCACAGAGATCTTTATTTTTAAGCATTATTTTCAGGCTGTTGCTCTGAGAAAAGCAATGAAAGGTCTTTCCCAGGAATGTGACCTTGCTCAAGGCTCTCTTCTAAACTTAACGCTGGCCCAGGCAAACTGTCATTCCCAGGCCCATTATCAGGAATAATTTCCCCATTCCCATTATGCACATCAACAGGAGCATCGGAAACATTGACAGGCTGAACAATCTGACTTATAACAGTGTCTGGCTGTCTTTGTATTTCTGTATATATTTCTACTTAGTGGAGAATAGGTACAAACTGCCTCTGAACAAAACTTCTTGGGAAAACCTGGCTTGCCTTAGGTTTCTCATAAGTAATAGACACAACACACAGCAAAAAAGACATGAGATATTTTCTATGTTTTTCCAACTCTTGTATTTCTATTAGTTTTTTCTTATCCAGGATAAAAACAGCCAATTCCTTCAACCTTTCCTCAACTAATCTGTTTTCCATCAGAATTTTGAAATTACTGACCATCTTTCTTGCCCTGCTTTATGTCAATCTTTTCCAATAGTGATTTCTGAGTACTGATTGGAACACCGTAAATATTGCTTCATATTTATTCCCCTTGACCCATGTTTCCAATTTGATTTTATGTGCCTGCCACATTCCCTGTTAACTAATGGAGAACCCATGAGTTTCATAAGGTTTTCTTAGGCAAGTTAGATTCTGATATGGTTTTATAAGGTTTTCTTAGGCAAGGTAGATTCTGATATGGTTTTATCATTTCCTTCCTATGAAATATAGCCTGTAGCTCCAGGTATTCACTGATTTTTCCATCCAAGCACTAGAATAGAATAGAATAGGAATAGCTGTATCGTCATTGTACTATTGCCCAACGAAATCAAATGCCTTCACCAGCACATGCCACAAAACAACACACCCATCCCTCCACAGCCCCACAACCACTACAAAGCCCCCAATGCCACATAATTGCGAAACCATGGAGTTCAAAATAGCCACAGCTCTAAGATAGAAGCTGTTCCTATGTCTGTTTGTCCTTGTCTTTGTCACCCTGTACCATTTGCATATGCCAGATGGCAATAATTCAAAAAAGGAATATGCTGGGTGAGAGGGATTCCCAAAAATGCTCTGAGCTTTCTTAAGGCTATGGGACCTACAAAGTTCTTCCAAAGAGTGGAGAGGACAACCAATGATTCTCTGTGCAGTAGTGGTGACCCTTTGGAGTGCCTTCCTATCTTCCTCTGTGCAGTTACCAAACTAAGTTCAGATGCTATCCAAGCACTAGGCAGGGAGGGAGGCAGCGGGTATTCTATTCTTGGAAGCAGCAAAAGAAAAGGAGGAGCCCCCCCTCGCTCCTCCGTGCCTCTCTCTCACCCCGATCCCGAGGGAGCGAGGGCCCAAGTTTGCCCAGGCTGGTCATATACCTACATTCTATGCACATGCAATAATACAGCAGTAATAACAATGGGTATAAGAAGAGGTAAAATTCAAACTGAAGTATTCTGACTGGTCCCTGCCTCATGCGGTGCAAACGGGCTCTTCTCTGTGAGCCGGGAAAAGCCAGCGTTTTCTGCTTGGGTGCACACACATACATATTCTTTTGGGGGATTTGCTGCAGAATCTTCTCTATGAGCCCGGATTCTGCAGCAAATCCCCCAAGAATATGTATGTGTGCTCCCAAGCAGCAAATGCTGGCTTTTCCCCGGGCTAATTTCCCGGCTAATAAGAGAAGAGCCCGTTTGCACCGCATGAGGAGAGACCAGTCAGAATACTTCGGTTTGAATTTTACCTCTTGTTATTGTTATTACTGCTGTATTATTGCATGTGCATGGAATGTAGGTATGACCAGTTGGATTACTTATAATATTAAACACTTACAGTAGCATTCATTCTATTATACATTAGGTTGGTTTCTCACCCCAATACTCTTTGATGCTTTAGATCCTGGCAGGCAGGAGAGGCAGGGGCAGATTTACTTCTGAGTAATCCTCTGTTTTCATTTTTTCCAGGCTTCCTTCCAGCCGAAAGAATGAGCGAGTTTAGGGCTTGCCTTGCCATAATACTTATTGGCAAGGGAGGAGGGAGGGTGGTGAGAGAGAAGGAGGGTCCCCCCCCCCCTTACGACCTAATAACGACACTTAAGAAAATCCTGGCCCCCGAAGTTCAAAAAAGAAAGTCCACTTCCTGGTTGGCATTCCAGGTGCGGAAATACTCGAAAGTAGCATTTCTTACGAATTTTTTACGAAACGAATCATTTTCATAACTTTTTTCTCATGCCTACCAAGCACTATCCAGGGCTGATCCTGTTGAGTATTCAAGATCAGGTGGGATCTCTTTCCTGGTTAATGTTGTGTACACATTGCTCTGATTACTAGACATTTCCTAGCTTTATATAAAATAGCTCATTAGTATCACTAATAAACGTATATTTTCTTTAACGACACCTAGGTACCGTTAAATGTAGATATCAAATGAAAGCAATTACTATCATATGTTGTTTAGTTGGATTGTGAGCAACATTTGTAACTGCATTTTCTCTTCTCACTTTAGCTTCATCACTTCCTAAAAAGAGTTATATTTAACAACACAGTTGGTGAACAGATTTCCTTTAATAAAAATGGGGAATTAGTAGCTGGGTTTGATATCATCAATTGGGTCACGTTCCCCAATGAGACCTTTAATCGAGTGAAAGTGGGAAGGATAGAACCACAGTCTCTACCAACCATTGAGTTCACTGTTCATGAGGATGCCATTGTATGGCCCAGCTGGTTCAATCAGGTAGGGTGTGAATAAATTCTATCATGTATTTTCTACACTCCCCGGAAAAGTATGTATTGTATCTCAGTCTCAGACCCATATCATAAGCATGGCATCTTGGTAGGAAAATTATCAGGCATCATTCAAACCAGAGAGCGCTCTTCTCCTCCACTGAAAAGATCCTCTCTTCGGTTTCCACCAAACATATTTGTGAAGGTGATGGGACCCTAAGTGGAAGACTTTTGTTGCAAATATTTTGTTCCAGGCAGACTCAGTCAGGTAGGTAACCTCAACCATCACAGGGTGTATCTTGATTTGTTTGGGTTTTTTTGCCTTTCAACTGACAACGAGCACTTCAGTCTTGTCTGAACGGACACTCAGTTTCTTTGCCCTCATTAGTCCATTACAGATGCTAGACAAAGGTTTAGAACTCAAACAGATTCCATGGATTTATATTGGAGAGGAAACGAGAATAAAGGGTCATCATCATGAAATATTTCCCTTTATTTGTTGATAGGCACAACCTCTTTCTTTGTGTAATGACCATTGTTATCCAGGGTACAGTAAAAGAAAGAAGGAAGGGAAGCCATTTTGCTGCTATGATTGTATTCCGTGTCCAGAAGGGAAGATTTCTACCCAGACGGGTAAGAATCGTCCATCCTTCTTTCTTTCTTTCTTTCTTTCTTTCCTTCCTTCCTTTCTTCCCTCCTTCCCTCCTTTCCTTTCCATCTTCTTATTTCACATGAAATATTTTATCTATACCTTTCCTTCACGTTTTTGTAATTAATATGGGTTTTTTTCCAATTAGCATATTCATAAAAAACAGTGAAATAAATCTATATACATGTTTATCTGCATGAACCAATACAATACTTCCCAATATCAGTACAATAGTCATATTTAGTTATACTCTCCTGTCCTCCAACCCCTCCCAATTTATTGACTTCCCATTCCTTTTATTGGAGACATTCATATATAATTCCATTCTTTCTTCCTATTACATTGTTTTTCTGTTCTTCCTTCTGGCCTGACATTT
The DNA here is from genome assembly GCA_030556195.1 of Anolis apletophallus. Lineage (NCBI taxonomy): Eukaryota > Metazoa > Chordata > Lepidosauria > Squamata > Anolidae > Anolis > Anolis apletophallus. The sequence goes on from JARBWK010000728.1 coordinate 23,741, forward strand.
ACTCTTTCTAAATTCCCTGCACAAATTCGAATAGGTTAAATTATGAAGCCTTCTATAAAAACTTTTCCTTCATTCTTTTTTTTTAACAATGTTTAGAAATGGTTCCCAGTCCTTGATAATTTTTGTGTGTGTTTTTCTTTGTTCATTATTGTGAATTTGTCAATTTCTGCTTTTTTAAAGATTTTCACCATCCATTCTATTGTTGGGAGGTCCGCTTTCTAACTGTGCATATAATATTCTTGCTGCTCTTTTCATGTTGGGCAATATTTTGTAATTTCATTTATTTATTTATTATACTTTTTAATTGTTTTATCATGATTCAATACATTTGTTATGCATTGTTTATTTTACAGCAGATACATATTATTCAATACAACCTACCTTACTTTAACATTTCACCTCTAGTGTTAATCTTTCTGCTTATACATATTCTCTATCCCTCACCACTGTGTTCCCCTCCCCGCCTCCCAAGCCACAGTTTTTACATGTCAGCTGTCCAAAATTTCAGTTCCTCTTGTGGTGGTGCCTTTCCTTTCTTTTTAAATCCCTTTTCAATAAATTGTCTCTATACATCCTCAAAATCACTGTTTCCATATACATCTTTTAATTTTTATTTTCCACGTCCGCTTATCATTTATTGCCAGTTTCCATACTTCATTGTACCACTCTTCTACTGAAATATTTATTTCTCTTTTCCAATTCCTTGCTATAAGCAGTCTTGCTATTGTTAATAAAATTGTTATCGCATCTTTATCCTCTTTTTTCAATTGTTTATTATTATATAATGATAATAAAGCTATACTAGGACTTCTTTCTATTTTAATATTCATTAAATCTTCTATTTCTCTAAATACTTTCCCCCAAAAAATTATTTACATATTTACATTGCCACCACATATGTATATATGTACCTGATTCTTGACATCCTCTCCAGCAATTTTTTGAGTAGTGTTTATTTATGTTTACTATTCTTACTGGCATAAGGTACCATTTCCATATTAACTTGGAATAATTATATTTAACCTGTATTGATAATTTTTTAAAATGTCTTTGTTTCCATAATTGTTGCCAATCTGTTTCATTTATTTTTATCCCTAAATCTTCTTCCCAGACCTCCTTGAGGATGTCATTTTTGTTTTCTCTTCTTTTATTTCAATTATTATCTTATATACTTTACTAGTTATTCCTTTCAAGTTTTCATGCTCCTCTACATCCCTTCCATTTTGTATTATTTGTTTCAATTGGTTTAGCTTACCTCCGTTTTTATTATTTTTTACCCAATTTTTAAACCATTGTTGTCACGATGCAAGGACTCGGCCGACCCCTTAATCACACACACAGAGACGGTAATCCACTAACTACTTTATTGAAGAATAAGCAACAGTTGAAAAGGTAATTGTCCATAAGAATATCAAAGGTAATCCAAAAGTATAAGGTAATGTCCAATAGCAAACTTGGCATGGAAGTTTCCAAAGACTTGGCAGGGCTTTGCTCAGCAAAAGCGGATCAGGGAACAAAGCAAAGTTGCAAGATCCAAGGTACTCCTTGGCAAACCACTAGCCCAAACTTAGCTACGTGGTCTTGACTCGCTACACGTCTGCATAGGGTAGACGTGGCCGAGGTACTGAGGATCCGTTCCCACGGATCCTATACTTAATCCCTTGGCGAGGCCCCGACGCCTAGGCTTCTCCTCCTGCAATCTGTGCTGCGGGACCTCGGCCTGTCTAGGCTGTGGAACCAGCCCCTCCTGCTAGCCTCAATGCTCCGTCTCCTATCAAAGGTTTGACCTTGCCTCCCAACACCTG
>JARBWK010000729.1:0-25537 GCA_030556195.1 Anolis apletophallus
GGGATCCAAGGTTGTAAAGGAGCTGAAACTAAGCCCAGAAGAACAATAGATAGAATTACATGCTGTAGATTCTCGAGTAGAAGCCGGCCTGAATATACGCTGAGGCAATGTAGTTTTAGCACAAAAAACTGGGAAAACTTACTGACTCGAGTATAAGCCCAGGGTAAGAAATGCAGCAGCTCCTGGTCAATTTCAAAGACAAAAATAGATAGCAATAAAATTACATTAATTGCGGCATCAGTAGATGTTGTTGAATATTTAAGACTGTCCAACTCTGATGACATCATTATTGTGGAGGCGGAAAGAATGTAGCTTCTCTGAAGCTTGTGACTCTGGGTCAGAGGCCGCCTCAAACAAATGGACCCTACAGAAATGCAGAATGGAACTGAAAGGAGGCCAATGAGAATGATTAATTATTAGTTAATTATTGTTTATCATTGTTTGGAGGCGCAATGGGTTAAACCGCTGAGATGCTGAATTTCCTGATTGAAAGATCGCAGGTTCTACAAACAGAGAGCAAACTGTAGTTGCCCATTTTTAGCCCATAAGAGGGATATTGTCTGTTCATTTCCACCTTTTATGAGCAATGCTTGATGTTGAATTGTCTAAGTCAAAAATGTAGCTGATGAACAAGCATTTCACAATTAATATTTTCTGACTTTAATGTTTAAAATTTAAAAAAAAATTCTCCCTTATTTATTTCCATGGTGAATTAAATACAGTGAAGTTTTTTTAATCTGAATTGTGTCTGGTGCCATTATTTATTTAATATTACAGTTTGGTCACAAAGTAGTATCCTTGATCAAACAGCAACTGCTATAAAACAAAAAGTTTTTGTTTAACTTCCATAAAGAGGTGCCTTGCATTGCCCTCCATGTTCAATTTGCCTGGACACATAACACGGAATAACTATTCTGCCTTGCTCTGACCACACCTGGAATAATGCTGTGTCCAGTTCTGGGCACCACAATTGAAGGGAGATGTCGACAAACTGGGATTTCCTCAGAGGAGGGGGGCTGAAATGATCAAGGGTCTGGAGAACAAGCCTCCCTTTCTCTTTTTTCCTGTTGGCAACCCTTTCTCTGCAGGGTTGCTGTGTGGAGAGCAGAGAGGCCTGCTGGCTGGGATCCTGCATTTTGAAAGAGAAATCCCCCCCAGTGAGGGAGCCTTACCAAGAGAGTCCACCATCCCACGAATCTCCTCCATGACCTGCTCGTGCAAGGCTTTCTGACCCGGATCCAGGAGAGCCCACTCCTCCAAAGAGAAATGGACATCCACGTCCTCAAAGGCGATTGGGCCCTGGTGGGAAAAGGGAAATCAGGGAAATCAAGGAAAATAATTACAAGAATCTCTTTGAAATGATTGACATGGATGTTGGTTCAATCTTTTCTGTTTCAAAGGATGTTTGATGACTGAGCTTGCAACCAATGGCCCCCAGGCAGCTCCAGCCCTCCTCTCCCAGGAATCCTTCTGCTCACCTGGTTCAGTTCCACTCCCTCACAAAGCGGAAGGAGCGACTCTGGATTCGGCAACATCGTTCCAGCCTCTAGGAAAGAGATAACAAGGTGTGGAAAGTGATCACATAAATATGTCTCAGAGGTAACAACAAGGGTCCTAAAAAGAAACCAATGAGGAAATGACCCCATGAAGACAGAAGCGTTTTAGAGTTTAGGCCATTTATTCTCAAGCAGTGATTTAAGGAGCTTGTGTTGGAAGGAGTCCTGGGCTTGGTAGTTCAATGGACTCAAGTTATTCTTTTTTGTCTGTTTGTCTTCCAGCTCAGTTTCAGGGCTCATCTTCGCTTTGGGTTTCACCCTGGAACATACCGTACGGCTGATCTTTCAGTCCCACCCAACAGTATGCAATACAGTATTGAACAATAAAGAAAATCACACCTTTTGCCACCAAATCATACCTATATACTCCTTACAAGCCAAAATGATCCTACATGTATGCCTTCTCTAGCTCAAACTGATTGTGGGAGTGCTACAATCCCCTGAAGGAAAATTTGAATTGACACAAAACACTAAAACTCCCAGAAGGGTTCCTCCTTACCCTCTAAGGCTGCAGCCCCATCTCCGTCCTGCTTGAGCTCCTTCTGCTGGAGGCTCTGGGTGGTGCCTGAGTGAGATTCAGGGACATCGGGGTGGACTTCAATGCAGTTATTTTCCACCTGGAAGAACACAGAGTATTCCAGAAGTAGTATGATGATTTTTTTTAAAAAAAACCACAGAGCTATTTTCAAAAAAACGTGCCAAGACATACGGATGGCCCTCAAAATGGCCAGAATGAACTGAGCTCACCGTCTCCTCTTCCTGCGTCTTCTCTGCCTGGCTCAGGAGGAAGCCTTCTGCCAGGGCCACCGCCTGGGAACTGGTCTCTGCCCCACATTCCCTCACCCAGGACGACATCTCGGAGGGAAGGAGAGCCAGGAGCTGCTCAAAGACCACCAAGTCCAACATCTCCGCCTTGGTGCGCCTTTCTGGTTGGAGCCACTGGCGGCAGAGAAGGTGCAGCCGGCTGCAAACCTCCCGAGGTCCTGACGTCTCCCTGGAGCCAAAGTCCCTGAATCGCTGGCATAGGAAATCTGGAGTGAGCACTTCCTCTGGCAGGCTCTCCTGGGTGGCTCTCTCCTCGAATGCTCCACTCGGCTTGGCCTGAATGAGGGAAGGGCCTTTTCCCAGGCTGGGCTCAGAAGAGTCTTTTCCTCCCATCTTCTCAGGAAGACCTTGCGCTGTTGCCAGGATCTCCTGCAAGGCAAAAACATTGGGAAATTACTGAGGGTAGAAAGAAAGGGGCAGGAAAAGCAAGCAAGATGTTGGATGGGATAGAAAGAAAATGGGGAAACAACCCCAGTCCCATTTTAGCATATCTCTGTGGCCATAAATGATGCTGCTTTTCAGTCCTTATACACCACTTACAAGATATTTTGGTGTCCAGAGCAAACAAGGCAGCACCTACTTATGCTTGGGATAAACTCTAGTTCACACCAGCAGTTCCCAAACTTTTTTGCTCAAAAAAACCTTCAGAAGATTTCTTTTTCTTCCGCACGAAACCCTAACTCTGTCCCTAAGTATTGTGAACTTGCAAAGTTTTTCCTTTTTTCATCTACTCCTATTGGCTGAGTGTTTTGTATAATGTAGTAGGTTTAGAAATTAAGAGAAAACAATGTATTGTTGAAGGCTTTCATGGCCGAAATCACTGGGTTGCTGTAGGTTTTTGGGCTTTGTGGCCATGTTCCAGAAGAGAAAAGATTTAAAATATAGCGACAAAGCTTTAGTTTGGTACAGGAAGTTTTTGAATTCACAGCTAAAGTGATGGACAAACCTGTTTCATTTTGTTTGGAGACTGGGCTTTATGTCCAGCAGCTGAATATAATAATAATAGTAATAATAATAATAATAACAACAACAACTTCTCCCCATTGGATGACTTCAATGCAGTTATTTTGGGCCTGGAAGAGCACAGAGTATTCCAGAAGTAGGATGGAGAAAGATCAGAGTCAACATATTTAAGTAGAGTAGCAACTGAGCTTACAATGTATGTGGAGGTGAGAGCAGGAGGGGCAGAGCAGGTGGGAAAAGAGGCCGGGGGAGCAGAGCCTGGCTTCTCCCTCACATGGGCCCCATCTTGGAAGGAGGGCAGGATGTACGTGTAACCTATCCATCAGTCCCAAGGTGAGTGAACCCAAGAGGAAATGCCTCACCTGTCCTTCCTGCTTCTCGTCCTCTGCCCGACTCAGGAGGAAGCCTTCCGCCAGGGCCACCGCCTGGGAACAGGTCTCTGCCCCACACTCTCGGACCCAGCTGCCCATCTCTGGGGGCAGGATGCTCAGGAACTGCTCCAGGATCACCAGGTCCAGCATCTCCGCCTTGGTGTGTTGCTCCGGCTTCAGCCACTGGCGGCAGAGAGAGTGGAGGCGGCTGCAAACCTCTCTGGGCCCCTCGCCCTCTCGGAAGGAGCACTGCCTGAAGCGCTGGTGCTGTGTGTCGGAGCTAGAAAGGTCCCAGGATGCTGCACTGCTCCCAAGTCCTGCTTCAGGTCCAGGTGAGCTGGGTCTCTCCATGTTGGAACCACTGTTTGTCCAAGAAGCAAACTGGATCCAAGATGCTCTTCCAAAAAGCTCAGCCAACAATCACACTTTCTCTGTGAAAGAAAGGCAGAATTAGACAACAAGTTTCAAGAAGCTTTTAGTGGGGAGTAAAAACCACGCCCATGATTTATTTATTTATTTATTTCAGAGCCAGGTAATGCCGGGCCCTCCTTCCACTGGGTCTCTGCTTCTCCAGCCTCCAGGCCCTCCAGGCCCACCTGGCCTCCCATTGAGCTCCCATTCAGCCCCCCCCCATTCACCCAGCCGATGACTCCTGATCCCTAGGCTTCCTTGTGAAGAAGAACCCAGAGACTTTGAAATCAACTGAAGTAAAATATTTAGAAAACCAGATAACAAACAAAAACTCTGAATTATTTAAAAACTCAAGGGGGGGGGGGGAGGACCCAGGCAGGCAGGTGAGTGGGTGGGCAGGGGAAAGCCATGGGCCCCTCTCTGCCTGCCCCTCCCTCCTCCGAAGGAAGGATCCCCGGATGCTCTGTGGTGCTGACCCCCAATCCCACGTGCACCAGGCCCCCTTTTCTCCAGGGCGCACGTGGCTCAAGGCCAGGCTCCATCTCCTTTCAAGGAAGGAAGAGAGCTTAGAGAGTGGTTGTCTTCCTTCCTTCTTCTCGGTCAGTGTGTGTGTCTCCGCGTGTGTGAGGAGGCCAACCTGTGTGTGGAACAGGCCTGGGCCCACTCCGGCCCTCCCTCCGGGTGTTTTGGGCTTTGGCCCCTCTTCGGCCCTTTGGAGAAGGAATGGGAAGAAGACTCCCAGGAGGAGAGGAAGGAGGAGGAGAGACAGGCTGCAAAGAGGAGGAGGAGGAGGAAGATGCCCTCCAGTCAGCCAAGGCCTATCTCTATCCCAACCTTCGTCCACAGGCCTCAGACCCACGGGATGACCACTAGGCGTTTCGTGACAGCCCCCAATCCACGGCGAGTCCAGGCCTGGGCCCACTCCAGCTCTCCCTCTTCGGCCCTTTGAAAGAAAGAAAGAAAGAAAGAAAGAAAGAAAGAAAGAAAGAAAGAAAGAAAGAAGGCCTGGGATGAAGACTCACCGGAAGGAGGAGAGGAAAGAGGAAAAGAGACAGGCTGCAAAGAGGAGGAGGAGGAGAAGGGAGAGGCCAAAGGGGCCAACTCTTCTCTTCTGTCCCAGCCGGGCAAGGAAGGGCGAAGGGGAGGGAGCCTGGTTTGGACTCAGAGTGAGAGGATTTGAAATGGTGGGCTGACTGGAGAGAGAGAGAGGTGTCAGCAGCCGATTGGCTGAGTGTGCCAGGGGCCAGGGTTCTGATTGGCTGCTGCCTCTGGCTGGCTGCTGAGGCCAAGAGTTCCAACTGCCGTTCGAAGGGGAGGGAGCCTGGTGTGAGGATTTGAAATGGTGGGCTGACTGGAGAGAGAGATGTGTCAGCAGCCGATTGGCTGAGTGTGCCAGGGTTTTGATTGGCTGCTGCCTGTGGCTGGTTGCTAAGGCAACAGTTCCAACTGCCATTCTGCCCTTTGTGAGAAAACATGGCTGGCTGAAGCCGGATCCTTTGGAGGCCGGAGGCACGTTGGAGTCGCCCACGTCTTGCCCACAAGAGGGAGATACAGTGTCTGTCCATCCCTTTCTCATGTAAACGCAATCTATTCTATACTGCAGATCTTCTTTCGGTCAACAAGCTCAGCCGCTCAGCGCTTTAACCCACTGGGCCACCGGGAGATCCTGTGGAGAAGGAGAGGCCTTTCCAGCCCAAAGGGTTCTGCAGACCTTCTGTCGCGGCCTGGCCAGGTTCTGAGTGACCAGGAAGGGGATGCTGGGGGAGATTCAGGGCCCAGAGTCCCTCTCTTTGGAAGCCCCTGGAAGCCTCAGGAGGGCCTTGCAACCTATTAACCTATGAACCCCAAAACCTACCCAGGTGGCCTGAATTCTACCTTTCTTGGCTCCACCTCGGACGTGGGATTCTCTTCTCAGACCCTGGACAAAGCGTCCGCCATGATGTCGCCCTTTCCTCTAATAGGCACGATCTCAAAATTATAATCTTGGAGCATTAAACTCCACCCAATTAACTTACTATTCGTACCCCTGACTTGGTTTAGCCATTTCATAGTAAATGTAAAGGTTTCCCCTGATATTAAGTCCAGTCATGTCCGACTCTGGGGTGTGGTGCTCATCTCCATTTCTAAGCTGAAGAGCTGGCGTTGTCCGTAGACACCTCCAAAGTCATGTGGCCAGCATGACTGCATGGAGCACCATTACCTTCCCGCCAGAGCGGTACCTATGGATCTACTCACATTTGCATGTTTTCGAACTGCTAGGTTGGCAGAAGCTGGGGCTGACACCGGAAGATTATGCCGCTCCCCGGATTTGAACCTGTGACCTTTCGGTCAACAAGCTCCTACATTTCATAGAATCCTAGAGTTGGAAGAGACCTCGTGGGCCATCCAGTCCAACCCCATTCTGCCAAGAAGCAGGAAAATCGCATTCAAAGCACCCCTGACAGATGGCCATCCAGCCTCTGTTTAAAAGCCTCCAAAGAAGGAGCCTCCACCACACTCCAGGGCAGAGAGTTCCACTGCTGAACAGCTCTCATGGTCAGAAAATCTTTCCTCATGTTCAGGTGGAATCTCCTTTCTTTCCTGTAGTTTGAAGCCATTGCTCCATTGTGTCCTAGTCTCCAGGGCAGCAGAAAACAAGCTTGCTCCCTCCTCCCTAGGACTTCCCCTCACGTATTTATACATGGCTATCATGTCTCCTCTCAGTCCCCTCTTCTGCAGGCTAAACATGCCCAGCTCTTTAAGCCGCTCCTCATAGGGCTTGTTCTCCAGACCCTTGACCATTTTAGTCCCATTTCAGATGGGAGCCCCTCCCCCCAGCACCCACTGCTGCTCTGGGACCAGAGTGAAGAAAGAGAGGGGCCAGGAAGACCGTCCCACCTTGTCTCCTGCACTCTGCTAGAAATATAATATAATATATTGTGTACACATATAATATAGATAATATTATAATGTGATACAATATAATACTAATAATAATACCATATTTTAATTATATATTTTATATTATGTGTAATATTACTAATAATATTACAGTATAATGGTACAGTACAATAGTCTGTGGCAGATCCTGGAACGACTAGGATGTCCCCCCAAATTTCTCAAAATGATTATCCTGTTACATGAGGGCCAGCGCGGTCAAGTCACGTTTTGTGCATGCGTTGTATTTTTTTTTTGTTTTTTGGCTTTTTAAGTCCCTTCTGCTGTGTTGTTCAGTGTTTTTATGAGTGACGGTCACTTGTGGGCCTGAGAGGTGTCTTGTGTCCAAATTTGGTGTCAATTCGTCCAGTGGTTTTTGAGTTACGTTAATCCCACAAACGAACATTACATTTTTATTTATATAGATTTATTAACCATATTTATATACCGCCTTTCTCAGCCCGAAGGCGACTCAGGGCGGTTTGCAAAAGGCACAATTCGATGCCTGCAACAACATAAAAACAATTTAAAACATTTAGCATAAATAACATTAGATATAATAAAATAAAACCGATAAAAGTATAAATCCTCAGCGTCTCATTACTAAAATCATTACCCAATCGCACTGTCCAGTCGCTCCAAAGATCAGAGTTTGTCTGCTACACTGCATTTGGGAAAGCTTGCTCAAAAAGCCAGGTTTTAACCTTTTTTTTGTGGGATGTTAGGAGGGTGGGGGCCAATCTGATATCCCTAGGGAGGGTGTTCCATAGCTGAGGGGCCACCGCTGAGAAGGCCCTGTCCCTCGCTCCCACCAACTGAATCTGTGAAGAAGGCGGGACTGAGAGCAGGGCCTCCCAGAAGATCTTAAGGTCCTAGATCAGTGTTTCTCAACCTGGGGGTTGGGACCCCTGGGGGGGGGGGTGTCATGAGGGATTTCAGAGGGGTCGCCAAAGATCATCAGAAAACACATAGGAACCCTTTTGGTAGATAAGGCTGAAGATCTCTCTGCCTGTCCTTCTCTTCCTTTTTGGTGTTGGTGAACTACAACTCCCAGAATTCAAAAACAGCCCCCCCCCCAACCCCACCAGTATTCAACATTGGCCGTGTCAGTAGTGTGTCCTCAGAGTTAAATACTATTATTTCAGATCCAGGTAATGCTGGGCCCTCCTTCCACTGGGGCCTCTGCTTCTCCAGCCTCCAGGCCCACCTGGCCTCCCATTCAGCTCCCATTGGTAGGTCCCAACCCACACTTAATCCCCCCCATTCACCCAGCTGGTGCCTCCTGATCCAAAGGCTTCCTTGTAGCTCAAGGGGGGGGGAGGACCCAGGCAGGCAGGTGAGGGGTGGGCAGGGGAAAGCCATGGGCCCCTCTCCATCTGCCTCTCCCTCCTCCCAAAGAAGGATCCCCCGGATGCCTTGTGGTGCTGACCCCCAATCCCATGTGTACCAGGCCCCCTTTTCTCCAGGCGCACGTGGCTCAAGGCCAGGCTCCATCTCCTTTCAAGGAAGGAGGAGAGCTTAGAAAGGGGTTGTCTTCCTTGTTCTCGGTCAGTGTGCGTGTCTCCGCGTGTGTGAGGAGGCCAACCTGTGTGTGAAAGAGGCCTGGGCCCACTCCGGCCCTCCCTCCGGGTGTTTTGGGCTTTGGCCCCTCTTTGGCCCTTTGGAGAAGGAATGGGAAGAAGACTCCCCAGGAGGAGAGGAAGGAGGAGGAGAGACAGGCTGCAAAGAGGAGGAGGAGGAGGGAGAGGCCAGAGGGGCTGATGGGCCCAGAGTGAGAGGATTTGAAATGGTGGCCTGACTGGAGAGAGAGAGATGTGTCAGCAGCCGATTGGCTGAGTGTGCCAGGGGCCAGGGTTCTGATTGGCTGCTGCCTCTGGCTGGCTGCTGAGGCAACAGTTCCAACTGCCGTTCTGCCCTTTGTGAGGAAACATGGCTGGCTGAAGCCGGATCCTTTGGAGGCTGGAGGCACGTTGGAGTTGGCCACTTCTTGCCCACAAGAGGGAGATATACTGTCTGTCCTTTCCTTTCTCATCTAAACGCAACAATCTATTCTATACTGCAGATCTTCTGTCACGGCCTGGCCAGGGTTCTGAGTGACCTGGAAGGGGATGCTGGGGGAGATTCAGGGCCCAGAGTCCCGCTCTTTGGAAGCCCCTGGAAGCCTCAGGAGGGCCTTGCAACCTATGAACCTATGAACCCCAAAACGTACCCAGGTGGCCTGAATTCTCCCTTTCTTGGCTCCACCTCGGACGTGGGACTCTCTTCTCAGACCCTGGACAAAGCGTCCGCCATGACGTCGTCCTTTCCTCTAATAGGCACGATCTCAAAATTATAATCTTGGAGCATTAAACTCCACCCAATTAACTTACTATTCATACCCCTGACTTGGTTTAGCCATTTCATGGTAAATGTAAAGGTTTTCCCCCTGATATTAAGTCCAGTCATGTCCGACTCTGGGGCGTGGTGCTCATCTCCATTTCTAAGCTGAAGAGCTGGCATTGTCCGTAGACACCTCCAAAGTCATGTGGCCGGCATGACTGCATGGAGCGCCATTACCTTCCCTGCCAGAGCAGTACCTATGGATCTACTCACATTTGCATGTTTTCGAACTGCTAGGTTGGCAGAAGCTGGGGCTGACACCGGAAGATTACGCCGCTCCCTGGATTTGAACCTGTGACCTTTCGGTCAACAAGCTCCTACATTTCATAGAATCCTAGAGTTGGAAGAGACCTCGTGGGCCATCCAGTCCAACCCCATTCTGCCAAGAAGCAGGAAAATCGCATTCAAAGCACCCCTGACAGATGGCCATCCAGCCTCTGTTTAAAAGCCTCCATAGAAGGAGCCTCCACCACACTCAGGGGCAGAGAGTTCCACTGCTGAACAGCTCTCATGGTCAGAAAACCTTTCCTCATGTTCAGGAGGAATCTCCTTTCTTTCCTGTAGTTTGAAGCCATGGCTCCATTGCGTCCTAGTCTCCAGGGCAGCAGAAAACAAGCTTGCTCCCTCCTCCCTAGGACTTCCCCTCACGTATTTATACATGGCTATCATGTCTCCTCTCAGTCCCCTCTTCTGCAGGCTAAACATGCCCAGCTCTTTAAGCCGCTCCTCATAGGGCTTGTTCTCCCTTGACCCTTTTAGTCCCATTTCAGGTGGGAGCCCCCCACCCCCCAGTACCCACTGCTGCTCTGGGACCAGAGTGAAGAGAGGGGCCAGGAAGACCGTGCCACCTTGTCTCCTGCACTCTCTAGAAAATAAATATATAATATATTGTGTACACATATAATATTGATAATATTATAATGTGATACAATATAATACTAATAATAATACCATATTTTAATTATATATTTTATATTATGTGTAATATTACTAATAATATTACAGTATAATGGTACAGTACAATAGTCTGTGGCAGATCCTGGAACGACTAGGATGTCCCCCCAAATTTCTCAAAATGATTATCCTGTTACATGAGGGCCAGCGCGGTCAAGTCCAGTTTTGTGCATGCGTTGTGTTTTTATTTTTATTTTTGGCTTTTTAAGTCCCTTCTGCTGTGTTGTTCAGTGTTTTTATGAGTGAGGGTCACTTGTGGGCCTGAGAGGTGTCTTGTGTCCAAATTTGGTGTCAATTCGTCCAGTGGTTTTTGAGTTATGTTAATCCCACAAACGAACATTACATTTTTATTTATATAGATTTATTAACCATATTTATATACCGCCTTTCTCAGCCCGAAGGCGACTCAGGGCGGTTTGCAAAAGGCACAATTCGATGCCTGCAACAACATAAAAACAATTAAAAACATTTAGCATAAGTAACATTAGATATAATAAAATAAAACCGATAAAAGTATAAATCCTCAGCGTCTCATTACTAAAATCGTTACCCAATCGCACTGTCCAGTCGTTCCGAAGATCAGAGTTTGTCTGCTACACTGCATTTGGGAAAGCTTGCTCAAAAAGCCAGGTTTTAACTTTTTTGTGGGATGTTAGGAGGGTGGGGGCCGATCTGATATCCCTAGGGGGGCCGTTCCATAGCCGAGGGGCCACCGCTGAGAAGGCCCTGTCCCTCGCTCCTGCCATCCGAATCTGTGAAGAAGGCAGGACCGAGAGCAGGGCCTCCCAGAAGATCTTAAGGTCCTAGATCAGTGTTTCTCAACCTGGGGGTCAGGACCCTGGGGGGTCGCGAGGGGATTTCAGAGGGGTTGCCAAAGATCATCAGAAAACACATAGGAACCCTTTTGGAAGATAAGGCTGAAGATCTCTCTGCCTGTCCTTCTCTTCCTTTTTGGTGTTGGTGAACTACAACTCCCAGAATTCAAAAACAGCCCCCCACCCAACCCCACCAGTATTCAACATTGGCCGTGTCAGTAGTGTGTCCTCAGAGTTAAATACTCCTTTTATTCCTGAAGAAGGCAAGGCCCAAGATGACCAGAGTGACCAGGAGACCCCGGAGTGCTGCTCCCACCTCGCCAGGAGGAGTCTCTCCTCTGAACTGACCCTTGGCAGGAACCTCCCAGACTGGCCGTTAGCCCCGCCCCTTTCCTGCTGCCGCCTGGAGAGCTGTGTCGCTATGGCAACGCCTGGGCCTCAGGCCTAGTCCCTCCAGTCAGCCAAGGCTTCTCTCTCTCCCAACCTCCATCCACAGGCCTCAGACCCACGTGATGACCACTAGGCCTTTCGTGACAGCCCCCAATCCATGGGGAGTCCAGGCCCTCCCTTCCTCCCTCTTCGGCCCTTTGGAGAAGGAATGGGATGAAGACTCACCGAAAGGAGAGGAAGGAGGAGAAGAGACAGGCTGCAGAGAGGAAGAGGAGGAGGAGGCCAAAGGGGCAAACTCTTCTCTTCTGTCCCAGGAAAGGAAGGCGGAAGAGGAGGGAGTTTGGACCCAGAGTGAGAGGATTTGAAATGGTGGGCTGACTGGAGAGAGAGATGTGTCAGCAGCCGATTGGCTGAGTGTGCCAGGGGCCAGGGTTCTGATTGGCTGCTGCCTCTGGCTGGCTGCTGAGGCCAAGAGTTCCAACTGCCGTTCTGCCCTTTGTGAGGAAACATGGCTGGCTGCCCACGGCCTTGAAGCCTTTTGATCCTTTGGAGGCTGGAGGCACGCTGGAGTCGCCCACTTCTTGCCCACAAGAGGGAGATATAGTGTCTGTCCGTCCATCCCTTTCTCATCTAAATGCCATCTATTCTATTCTGTAGTTTCACGTCTTGTCAGGAGAGAGATTTCCACCTTTTATGAGCAAAGCCTGATGTTGTTCTTGTCTGAGTCCAAAATGGAGCCCATGAACAAGCCCTTCCCTCCATTTTTCCTGACTTGGGTTGTGTTTCTTCTTCCAAAAAACTAATGTGGATTAAAATACCATGAAGTTTTCAATCTGAAGGTGTGTCTGCTGCCATATTTTTTTGCATTTATTTAAGTCGTATTGAAGCAGCAAATTAAGGAGTTATGGAACTCCGAGTAACAAATTTACTTTTACCAAAGCTACCTGAACGTGCGGGTACAAGGATGAGGGAAAACTCACGACAACTGTGAAGTAGGTGAAATCAAAACGGTTTATTTCTGGCACCAGCGGGTGGGCTTCTGCCAGCAGAACACGCTGCAATCAGGGGCAAAAGACCCCTGGTCACTCTCAATACAAAAACATTTATACCCCAATGGAGGCATTTCAGTTAAGCCCACCCCTTCTTCATGGATCTTGTACAATCATAATTGGCTGGTGTTTACTGGTGTTTACATGACATCTCATTAATCCAATAAAACATTGCATTTCCATTTGCATCACATCCCAAAGTTCCACCTATACATGAGAACAATAGTCATTTCTTATGTTATTCTTTCTCACAGTACAGCTATCAGTGCTATCTCTTGTGTCCTTAGTCTGAAACATTTAGCTTCCAGGCTCCGTGCCAGCAACGGAGGGGGCTAAACTCTCCACTCATGCGCAGTTCTTTCCCTTTTAGCACTAAGGTTTTCCATAGCACATCTTGTACTGTTTCATCAATCTAAGCCTATGTTATCTCACATTAGGCACAGAGTGCATTCAGAAGCATAAATCACAGTGCTATTTTCACAGTGCAAGTGCCTGCCTGATTCTTGGCACAGGAACCCACTTTTCAAAGCTCTACACGTGTACAGCATCACTCTCTGACTGTACTCCTGCACGGAAAGTACCAAAACCTGCTTTATTCCAGAATTTCTTTTTCTTGTGGGTAACTCATCACAAGGAGTTACCTACACACACGTCTGGAACACCTTAAGAGGACCAATTCACTCTCCAGTCTCTCGTGATCACAGGTTCTCCAGTCCGGACAGCATGCACACCTTTTACTGTATCTATGGATTTCTGCACTGCACAAGTACAACATTTGAGCAAAATGGGCAGACAGCACATTATGATTAGCACAGAGCATATCACCACTATGATTATCATCACAAGTTTAACGTAACCAATGCAAATTTGGTAGCCAGCTCAGCAAGGAACTCAAAAATCACTTGGGGCTGAGTAAGTCTTCTGTACTTCTCTAGCAACACCCTGAATCTTGTTCAGGTCCAGCTCAATGTCACCACTCTTATTTATGAAATGACAGCAGGTTACATTTAACCACACGCATAGACCACCTTCCTTGGAGAGAAGATAGTCTAGGGCCAGCTTCTGCTGCATCGTCATTCTTGCCAGAGAATTCACCTCCACCTGCATGGATGACATTCCTTCAAAGGTGTCATTGGCCAAAGATTCCAAGTCATATGATAACACACGCAACTGTTTTATGCTCCAAGCCACACCCAACCTGGGTGCCACAATTGCTATGAACCTCTGGCCTTCATTTAGAAAAGTCTTGTCAGGATCATACCCATAGCGTTGCACATCAGCAAATGAGCGCTTATGGATATGTAAATACAAATTAGTAACATGAGTCTCCTTGGGGAGCACTCTCAAACCCCCAGGCTGCAGGGTGCCAAGGGTGCAAACTCCAGACCAAACTACAGGAAGCACAGACATTGCCACTTTTCCACAAATCCAAACAATTCCCGTAGAGGAAGTCCGGTTGCACGATACCCTAGGCGTCTGGCAGGCAAATTCTGAACCATGTTCACTATAGCATTCTCATGATGATTCCTGAACAATATGTGAGTGCAATTTGATCTCTCCCAACTCCAAGTCCAAACTCCTGTTGTTCTCAGACCACAACGTCCTCTGTACCTACTATGCACTGTAATCGTGTGATTACAAGCAGGATAGGAGCCTAGCTCAATCTGATCAAAAAGCTCATACATGCCAAGTCTCTGGCTTCCAACATAGTAAGGTCTCTCTTCCTTCTCCCATTTGAAACACAGCGCAGCTTTCAACACAGGAGAACGGTGAGTAACCATGAACCGAGCCCTTTCTGCTTCCCCTCCCAAAAGTTCCTGCTTTCCCTTAATGTCATTCCATCCTCTCAATGTCAGAACAGCACTAGGAACTATCGGCCATCCTGACTTATGGCTAGAAGGGCCTTGGCTGCAAATCCAGCATGAATTCAAACTCAGTTCATGTGACATGTTAGTTATCAGTCTATGAAACATATTTTGCTCCCACCCTCCGTGTGTCCCAGTAATGTACAATGTCAATATCAGAGCCATATACCCAAAAATAGTCCTCACTCCTTACTCCTGTAACGCTGTCCCATTAGGATGCTAAGCCACCACCGCAATGAGAGTGCCTTTGGCTCTGTCCATCTTTCTTGCGTTGGGCCACCATTTCCAGGATTGGGAGCGATGGTATCCGACGACTCTTCTGTGGCCTTCTTCTTCTGTGTGCCCCTTAAATAGGGCGTTGCAAAGTATTTGTAATCCTCAACCGCAAGGGGTTGTCTGGATCCACGGAAGACTCCAAAGCAATCGGTGCCCTCTTCACCCGACTGTAGTGGACCCATGGACGAATGCCTTCCACCTTGACCGCCGTTGGCGTGCTCAGCAGCACGGTAAATGGACCTCTCCATCTGGGCAGCAAAGGGCGTACGTGCCATTCCTTGACCAGGACGGATTCGCCAACTGAAAAAGAGTGCAGAGAAGTAGTAGGGAGAGGAGGTCGCAAATCCGCTGTATACTGGCTAAGTCTCTCTAGCTGTTTCCCTAACATCTGGACATCTTGCAAAGTCTGCTGGTGTCCTAACACATGACTATCAGAAGTCAGTCCACACATAGTTTTTAAGTTCAATGGAGGCCTGCCATACAATCGCTCAAAAGGTGACAGGCCTGTCTTCTTATGAGGGGTACATCTGACCCTTAGGAGGGCTAGAGGTAACGCCATCCTCCAGTTCAACTTAGTCTCTTGGCAAATCTTTGCTAAACAGTTCTTTAAAGTCCGATTGGCTCTTTCTGCCCTGGCAGAAGACTGCGGGTGATACGCACAATGAAGACGCCACGTGATCCCTAACAGTTTGCACAGTCCCTGGACCACGTGGTGCACGTACGCTGGCCCGTTATCTGAGCCTATCTGCAAAGGCATGCCGAATCTAGGAATAATGTCTTTCATGAGGCCTTTCACTACCTCAGCTGATCGCTCCGTGCGTGTAGGAAAAGCTTCAATCCAACCCGTGTAAGAATCCACAAAAAGCAGCAAATAGCGGAAGCCTCCACTCATTGGCATTTCTGTAAAGTCTGTCACTAACACTTCAAAGGGCCAATTCCCTTGATACTGTATCCCAGGCGCTTTCAAAGGCCCCTCTCTTGGGTTGTTCTTTGCACATGTCCAGCATCTCTGCGCAGCCAAGGACGTCAGGCTGTGCAGGCTGTTGATGAACATCTGTCTTTCTAGGAGCGCTGCCAGGCGCCTTTTCCCTAGGTGTGTATTCTCATGGTAGAACTGTACTATGTGCCACGCTTTTGTCTTAGGGACAAATACGCGGTTGTCTGGCATTTTTATGAAACTATCTTCCCATTCTCCACCCTCACTCAAAGCCCACTCCTCCTCCTCTCTAGTGTAGTTGCATTTCTCCACTTTGGGCTCCTTCCCCTCCACAATGCACCATGGCAATGAAGCGTTAAAAACGCAAAACGAGAATCAGTATAGATATTAACCCTTTGCCCTTTGGCAAGTTTCAAAGCACGAGTTAATGCAATTAGCTCAGCTAGTTGGGCCGAAGTCCCAGGAGGCAAGGGTTCCGCTTCAAGAACCCCATCCTCCCAGGTGACAACAGCATAGCCGGCATAACGCACTCCCTCTCTTATGAAACTACTTCCATCCGTGTATAAGGTTAAATCTACCTGTTCCCAAGGGAAATCACGCAAATCGGGCCTACTGGAATAAATCAAGTCCATTGTCTCAATGCAGTTATGTTGTGAGGGATCTGAAGGGCTGGGTAAAAGTGTTGCAGGATTTAACATGGGGCACATCTCCAAGGTAACGAGGGGGTTATTGCACAAGACACCCTCATACTTAGTCAGTCTCTCATTTGTCAGCCAACGCGGACCCTTTGAATCTAACAATGCTTTTACATGATGGGGGACCCTCACGGTCAAACATTTTCCTAAGGTGAGCTTGGTGGCTTCTCTGATTAAATCCACCGCAGCTGCAACAGCCCTCAAACAAGGGGAAGCCCCCTGGCTACTGTGTCTAACTGCTTTGACAAATAAGCTACAGGGCGTTGCCATGTACCTAAATACTGTGCAAGAACCCTATCGCAGTCCCATCTCTCTCTGCAGCAAAGAGATAGAACGGTTTGTCTAAATCTGGCAGGCCCAGCGCAGGTGGTGAGATTACAGCTTCCTTCAGCATCTGGAAAGCTTGGTCACAATCTTCTGTCCACTCAAAAGGATCCTTATTACTTCCTTTGGTGGCCTGATACAATGGCTTTGCAATGACAGCATAATTAGGAATCCAATGTCTTACATAAGAAGTGGTTCCTAGAAACTCTCTTGTCTGTCTTCTGTCTTTGGGGGTTGGAATAGCACAGATGACTTCCTTTCTCTCAACTTCCAACACTTTGCTCCCTTGAGTCAAGCCAAAGCCTAAGTATTTAACTTTCTTTTGACACAACTGTGCTTTCTTTTTGGACACTTTGTACCCTTTCTTTTCCAACACTTTCAACAGTTCTAGAGTGTAATGCTCACACCCTTCCTTAGTCTTTGTACTGACCAACAGGTCATCCACATATTGAAGCCACACACCTTCAGTCTCTGGAATTTCAAAATCTGACAAGTCCTTAGCTAAGGCCTGACCAAAAATAGTAGGGGAATTCTTATAACCTTGAGGCAATCTACACCAAGTTGCTTGACGTCTTTGTCCTCCCTTTGGGGTCTCCCATTGGAAGGCAAAGATAGGTTGTGAGATAGGAGCTAGCCTAATGCAGAAGAAAGCATCACGTAAGTCTAATACAGAGAACCAAGCAGCTGTACTTGGTATTAGACTCATCATTATATATGGATTTGGAACAACAGGGGTTAATGACACTGTAGCTTGATTGACAGCTCTAAGGTCTTGCACAATGCGAAACTTTCCATCTGATTTACGAACAGGGAGGAGGGCCGAATTCCAGGCTGACTCACAATACACAATAATCCCATGATGTAACAATCTTTGTAACTCTTCTTGGATTCCTTCCACAGCATCTCTACTAATAGGGTACTGGGCCTTTCTCACGGGAAGCTGACCAGTTCTTATCTCTACCACCACAGGGGCAACATTTATCGCCATTCCTGGTTCATTATCTTCAGCCCAAACCCTGGGAGTCTCGTCCCAGCACCAAAGTGTATCTTTCTTTCTAACTTGTTGCAATCTAAACAATCTGTATTCTTCTTGCTGTGGGACTGTAAGTTCCAACTGGCCTGATTCCAAGAATTCCAACCTTGCCCTTATCTTCGCCAGAATGTCTCTCCCAAGTAGAGGGATTGGACAATCTGGGACATACAGTAACTTATGTATCACTTCTCTCCCAGCAATGTTGCACCTTCTTTGCTGTAACAAAGGACATTTCTGTGGCTTTCCTGTCACTCCAACAACCTTGATGTGCTGACCACTAGGGGGTGCTAATTTCTTGTTCACTACAGACTTATCCGCGCCGGTGTCTACTAGGAACTTTACACGTTGACCTTCCACATCTACGGCAATTAAAGGCTCCTCTGGGTCAAGTAACAGAAAAGCCTTGCCAATCTTTCAACATTCATCTTCCCACTCAGCTTCCTCCTCTTCTTCCTCCTGCATGGCAGCAGCCACAACAGCCTTCTCATAAGGCCTATAACTTCCTCTGCCTCTTCCCCTAGGCTTTCCTGATCCTCTGGCTGGAATTTTGACTCTTTTTGTACTTGCATCACTTTCCTCTGACATTTCCTCCACACAGTCTTTTTGCCAGTGGCCCTCTTTTTTGCAACGAGCACACTGATTTCGACCCAATTTAAACTGTCCTCCACTGTTTCCTCTTCCTGACCCTCTGCCACGACCATTTCCTCTTCCTCTTGCTGATCTCTCTTCAAACATGCTCACCAAAACTCTATATCCCTCTCTTTTCTTCCTATCCTTCTTCTCTTCTTCCACCTGCTCCCTTGCCATAAACACTTGATCAGCAATAGCTAACAGTTCATTTAGATTCTTGCCCAAGAACCCTGGCTGTTTCTGTATTTTCTTTCTGATGTCTGGGGATGATTGAGAAATGAAGGATTGCGTGAGAGCAACCCTCCCATCATTCTGTTCTAGGTTGTAAGGGCTATATTTCCTGTATGCTTCCTCCAATCGCTCAAGGAAAGCAGCAGGCGTTTCAATCTTGTCCTGTTGGACCCCTTGTATCTTTTGGATACTGGAAGGCCGGGGTGGGCCTTTCCTGATGGCTGTTAAGAGAATTTGCTGAAAGTCTCTAATTCTGTCTCTCTGATCCGCATTATTCGGATTCCATCCTGGATCTTGTTCCACTGGGAACCTGGCATTCCCAAATGCAACAGCTTCCATCTGCCCATGTCCCTCTTGAGCTATCAATCTGGCCTGATTGATAATGCACCTTCTCTCTGCCGCTGTGAACAGGGCATTTAACAGCTGTTTACAATCCCACCATGTAGGATCATGGGTAGCCATAATTCCTTCCAACAGATCCCCCATAGCACGGGGCTGCTCAGAATATGGGGGGGTGTTATGTTTCCAATTAAAAATGTCCGAACTTGAGAACGGGACTATTTGAAAGGCTTGTTGGACCCTGTTGTGCGCGTCCAGTAGTGGGACCTGCCTTATAGGACACTCTAATGCCCCTCTCTCCACCTCCTCTTCTCCCCTTGCTTCCTGCACCCTGGTCTTGCTTCTGGTTCTCATTGGAGAAGCGGCTTGTCTCACACTGTGCCTTCTGTTTAAATCCGGAGAGCTCTCTATCGCTCTTGCGGACTCAAAGGAGCTGCTCCTTCGCACTCTGGGGGGCGCAATCAGCCTCCCTGAAGCTTCGGGGCATTCATCTTCTTCCTCTCCGCCTTGGGGACGCACTATCATCCTGTCAGCACTAGAGGTTGGCCATCTCGCTTCTCTCTCTATCTCTCTTGCTTCTTCCAGGGGGTAATTAATCTTCATGGAGAGAGGGGCCTGATAAGCAGGCGGTTTCTCACAAAACAGGTCCCTTTCTGAACGGGGAACAGGGGATGTCACTATTGCTGGTGGCTGAAATGGAGGGGCCGGCGCGGGCTGGGACGCTGCTCTGGCAGACGGAAACGTCCCGCTTGAACCCGCATTTGCCAGGCTCCCTAATTCGAATTGAAAAGTCTCTGGGGAATTCACTGGAGTTGAAATTGGCGCAACGGGAACAGGAAGGAGCTCTGGGCTTGCCGGGAGCGGCGAGGCGGGGACAGACGGGATTGGCGCAGTAGGAACAGCCGGGACCGCCTCAGATTGCGTCACGGCCGTTGACGTCATCTGGACGGCCGAGCCTGTCCCAAGGGTGGGGGACATGGCTGGAGCTTGGACAGGGACACTCGAACTGGCGTAGAGCGGAGGCGCAGTGGCTCCCCCCGCTCCGGTTGGGGCAATTTGTCTCTCTCTCTGTCTCCTCCTTAAGGGGGGGAGATCTTCGTGCTCCGCCGGTAACACCGGAGGCTTTCTCCCTACCTTTCTGTTCACAAAGCACCCTTTCTTTTCACGAATCTTTGGCCCTGCCCACCAAACCCCCTCAGCAACCATGCGTTCCCATGTTGCGGAGTAAATCCACTGGTTATTTGGATGAACTGCGAAACAATAGGCTTCAAGTTGTTGACACTTTTCCCAATCCCAGGTCCCTGTGTTTGGCCAGCCGATCTCACGGACGGTCGGCCAAACATCTGTGCACAGATTGCTAAGTTCAAAAGATTTCATCTCTTGGGGATTTCCTTCTACTGCCAACAAACAAAACCTGTCCCAGTTATCTAACACACATTGCAAAGGGGTCTCTTTCTTCTGCTTTGATCCTGCACTCCCCATTTCTCTGGCCTAAGATCAAAACCCACTTCAGTGCTATCCCCCAACCCCAATGTGTGTTCCCTCAGTGTTAAGTGCTTGAAATAAACTAATACTTGCCGATTCCTGAAGACCCCGGGACTCGCGTCTCGCCTCCCGCGTCACCACTCGATTTGCGTCGGCTCTTGGCGAACGGACCTGACGTCGCCTCCGACTCTCTCTGCGCGCTTTGTGCTGGTTTGCTGGCCCAAACGGCCGGACTCCTAGTAAGGTGTCCCCAGACTTTTACAACTGCCGGCACTCAAAGGGCTGCTTCCAAGCTGCCCCCCCGGACTTCCTTCTGGCCTTGAGTTCACAGACAACGTTAGTTGCAGTCTGTCCCGTGTGTCAGCAGCCGATTGGCTGAGTGTGCCAGGGGCCAGGGTTCTGATTGGCTGCTGCCTCTGGCTGGCTGCTGAGGCCAAGAGTTCCAACTGCCGTTCTGCCCTTTGTGAGGAAACATGGCTGGCTGCCCACGGCCTTGGAGCCTTTTGATCCTTTGGAGGCCGGAGGCACGTTGGGGTTGCCCACTTCTTGCCCACAAGAGGTAAAGGGGAAATTGATGCTTTAACAGAAGAAACGCCAGGAGAAAGTGCTGCTTAGTATAGGCTTTGAGTAGTGGAGTTAGCTTGCCAGCAACAGTGACGAGAATAATCCACTCTGATTGGTCCACACAAGCACAGGCTGTGATTAGCCCAGAGAACATCATGTGCCTTTAAGATAAGAAACAGTTGTGATTGGCTTAGCACTCACCATGTGCGTGTGTTTACAAAGTTAGCAATTGGGATAGGAGACGCGCATGGCAAATGAGGTTTCCACTTGGCAGGCACCCAGCGGGAACTCGGATAGTGAATGTATCGATTCAAGTACAGCCTGCACATAGGGCAGATAACATAGGGGGAAAGATGGAAATTAATACTGCGCAACGTTTGTTAGCAAATAGAATTTGAGATGCTATGAATGCTTTGTTTAATTGGATAGAGTAATATGGGTTCATGAATGCTAGCCAGTAACAATGCATGAAGAAGGGAGGGACTGAAATATTGTCGCCATTGTTTGTATAAAATCTGTTTACTGGGAAAGATCGAGGTTCTGTCTTCCAGCAGCTTTGTTCTGCAAAGAGGGCAGGCCCATCAGCTGATGTCATGCAAATAAAGCTGGTTTCCTGAATCGCAGTGAAATTGTCGCGTGATCCTGTCCTTGCACTCGCTAGAAACAGCAGCTAGAGGCAGAAGGTATTGCCTTGGGAGTTCTGGGACTCCAGATACTGCTTCAGAGGGAGATATAGTGCCTGTCCGTCCGTCCATCCCTTTCTCATTTAAGTGCAATCTATTCTATATTCAAAATGGAACCGATAAACAAGCCCTTCCGTCCTTTTTCCTGACTTGGGTTGCGTTTCTTCTTTCAAAAAACCATTTCCCTTATTTATTTCTAATGGGAATTAAAATACAACGAAGTTTTCAATCTGAAGTTGTGTCTGCCGCCATTATGTATGTATTTAAGTGGTTTCCTTGATCAGACAGCGGCTGCTATAACACAAAAAGTCTTTGCTTCACGTTCACAAAAGAGGTGCCTTGCCTCATCGCCCTCAAAGCCGTGTTCGATTTGCCTGAACACGTAACATGGAACAACTTCTCTGCCTTGATCCGACCACACCTGGAATCATACTGTGTCCAGTTCTGGGCACCCCCATTGAAGGGAGATGTCGACAAGCTGGAATTTCTTCAGAGGGGGGGGGGGCCTGAAAGAATCAAGGTTCTGGAACACAAGCCCTATGAGGAGCAGCTTAAAGAGCTGGGCATGTTTGGCCTGAAGAAGAACGGACTGAGAGGAGACATGATAGCCATGTATAAATATGTGAGAGGAAGTCATAGGCTTAACTGCTTCTGTTATATTGATTGCTGTGCTGGTGGTAGTGTAAACCAGTCATTGTCAACCGGGGTGCCTCGGCACACTGCTGTGCCGTGGCGAGGCTCCTGGTGTGCCGTCTGAAAAGCTTTCTGCCCCCCTTCCTTCCCCCCTCCTTTTGCCGCCTCTATTTTTTCCTCCTCCATGGGAGAAAAAAGAAAAATCTTCTTTGCAAGGGAGAAGAGGGGACCAATGGGCAGCTGGAAAAAGACGCTGCGTCATTTTGGAGCCGCCCACTGGCTTCCCTCCCACAGGCCAGTCTTTCTCAACCGGTGTGACTCTACTCCTTGAGAAACCTCCTGCTGTGCCGGCAAAACCTCTTTCGCCTCTCTTCCTTCTCCCCTATTTTTCCTCCTCCTCCCCACAACATATCCAACTCGTGGGGAAAGAGCAGCTTCAACGGGGAGACCTGGAAAACATCACGGATCCAGGCTTCTGGGATCGAGGACTCAAGGCTTTGGGCTCCTCTGAACGGCTCCTTTGAGAGCTGGGAGAATAGAACTTGAGCGGTGCAGAGCTTCCCCTTTGTTTACTTCCGTAGCCGCCTTTCTGCCTTCCCAGCCTCCTCCCTGCCTCTCCTTTTACACCAGGCTTGCTTTCACACAGGCTGCTTATGGAGACATGTGTGCTCCTCTCCTGGAGGTAATAATTTATTCTTAATAGCAGGTTCCTAGAGTAGGAGGAGACCCCCAAGGGCCATCCAGTCCAGCCTCCTCCTGCTATAAGGGGGGAAACACAATCAAAGCATTCCTCACAGATGGCCATTCAGCCTCTGCTGATAATAATAACTATAACAACAGGTTCCTAGAGTAGGAGGAGACCCCCAAGGGCCATCCAGTCCAGCCTCCTTCTGCTATAAGGGGAAAACACAATCAAAGCATTCCTCACAGATGGCCATTCAGCCTCTGCTAATATTAATATTATTAATAATAATAATTACAATGGGTTCCTAGAGTAGTAGGAGCCCTCCAGGGGCCATCCAGTCCAACCTCCTTCTTCCAGGGCCTTCCACACAGCCTTTAACCCTCAATATTAAAGCAGGAAAATCTCACAATATCTGCTTTGAACTGGAATATATGGCAATGTGGACTCAGATAATCCAGTTCAAAGCAGATATTGTGGGATTTCCTGCCTTGATATTCTGCCATATAGAGCTGTGTGGAAGGGCCCAGAATATCAAGGCAAAAATTCCACATTATCTGCTTTGAACTGGGATATATGGCAATGTGGACTCAGATAATCCAGCTCAAAGCAGATATTGTGGGATTTCCTGCCTTGATATTCTGCCATATAGGGCTGTGTGTGGAAAGAACACCAGAATATCCAAGGAAATCCAAAATATCTGCTTTGAACTGGGATATATGGCAGTGTGGACTCAGATAATCCAGTTCAAAGCAGATAATTTGGATTTCCTGCCTTCATATTCTGCCATATAGAGTTGTGTGGAAGGGCCCAGAATATCATGGCAAAAATCCCACATTATCTGCTTTGAACTGGGATATATGGCAGTGTGGACTCAGATAATTCAGGTCAAAGCACATATTATGGATTATCCTGCCATGATATTCTGAAGCCTCTTCCACACAGCTGAATACAATCCCACCCACATTTTCTGCTTTGAACTGGATTATATGGCAGTGTGGACTCAGATAACCAGTTCAAAGCATATATTGTGGATTATCTGACATGATATTCCGAGTCCCCTTAAACCAGTTCAACGCAGATATTGTGGATTAAATAGTTTCATAATTTCAAACTTCAATGTTTCTAATTTACACCTGTATTATATTTTACAAAAAAGAAACATTAATATATATATATATTTCTGTTTAATTGTTATTAAAATAAAAAATAATAATTTATAGGGGGGCGGTGAGTAAATTTTTTTCTGGAAAGGGGGTGGTAGGCCAAAAAAATTTGAGAACCACTGTGTTAAGAGTGTCATTTTGGTTGGTGGTGTGCCCCAGGATTTTGTTTATGTTAAAAGTGTGCCGCAGCTCAAAAAAGGTTGGGAAACACTGGTGTAAACTATCAGTATGTTCATCCAAGCCAGAGTTGTCTCAACTGAGAAGCCAAACTAAGTGCTTTGGCCCACTGACTCTAACAGGCTTCGGCCTACTCACTCTCCTCAGGACGACACTAGCTTTGGCCCACTGACTCTAGCAGGCTTCGGCCTACTCACTCTCCTCAGGACGACACTAGCTTTGGCCCACTGACTCTAGCAGGCTTCGGCCTACTCACTCTCCTCAGGACGACACTAGCTTTGGCCCACTGACTCTAACAGGCTTCGGCCTACTCACTCTCCTCAGGACGACACTAGCTTTGGCCCACTGACTCTAACAGGCTTCGGCCTACTCACTCTCCTCAGGACGACACTAGCTTTGGCCCACTGATTCTAACAGGCTTCGGCCTACTCACTCTCCTCAGGACGACACTAGCTTTGGCCCACTGACTCTAACAGGCTTCGGCCTACTCACTCTCCTCAGGACGACACTAGCTTTGGCCCACTGACTCTAACAGGCTTCGGCCTACTCACTCTCCTCAGGACGACATTAGCTTTGGCCCACTGACTCTAACAGGCTTCGGCCTACTCACTCTCCTCAGGACGACACTAGCTTTGGCCCACTGACTCTAACAGGCTTCGGCCTACTCAGTCTTTCAGTGCTTGACTCACACTTTTGTAATCAAAAATACCCAGTTAATAATGAATATTTCTGGCAAAGGCTCCATCACACAACCAAGGAGGCCCTTCCTCTGCCAAACAGCTCTTCCTAATATTTCGGTGGGATCTCTGTTCTTGTAGTTTGAATGGGTCGCTCTGTGTCCCAGTCTGTGGGGCAGGAGAAAACAACCTTCCTCCCTTATCTCTCTCTGTGACATCCTTTCAAATGTTGGAATTTGGCTACTATATCACCTCTCAAACTTCTCCAAGCCAAACAAGCCCAGCTCCCTCACCTGATCCTCACAGCGTCTGGCTTCCAAACTTTTGACCAACTGTCTTTTTCAGAGGGAACTGGAATGAGAAAAGAAAGGGGGAAGGAAACTCAGTGCCTGGGACCTTGACCAGCTAGGCCTCAATGGCCACATTGCGTTGCAGGCACCTAGAGGTGCATCAAGGTTACACCCAACGGGCAAATCCACGAGTGGCTTCCAAAGCATCTTTGGACTCAAAT
>JARBWK010000730.1:0-25527 GCA_030556195.1 Anolis apletophallus
GGGGCGCTTCCTTGGGAGTTTGTTTATGTTTTTGGCTGAGATCGGGGGGGGAGTGGGAGAGGTGTTTGGGGGCGCTTCCTGTGGAGTTTGTTTATGTATTTGGCTGAGATCGGGGAGGGGGAGTGGGAGAGGTGTTTGGGGGCGCTTCCTTGGGAGTTTGTTTATGTTTTTGGCTGAGATGGGGAGGGGGAGTGGGAGAGGTGTTTGGGGGCGCTTCCTTGGGAGTTTGTTTATGTATTTGGCTGAGATCGGGGAGGGAGTGGGAGAGGTGTTTGGGGGCGCTTCCTTGGGAGTTTGTTTATGTTTTTGGCTGAGATGGGGAGGGGGAGTGGGAGAGGTGTTTGGGGCGATTCCTGGGGAGTTTGTTTATGTTTTTGGCTGAGATCGGGGAGGGGGAGTGGGAGAGGTGTTTGGGGGCGCTTCCTTGGGAGTTTGTTTATGTATTTGGCTGAGATCCTTGGGAGTTTGTTTATGTTTTGGCTGAGATGGGGAGGGGGAGTGGGTGTTTGGGGGCGCTTCCTTGGGAGTTTGTTTATGTTTTTGGCTGAGATGGGGAGGGGGAGTGGGAGAGGTGTTTGGGGGCGATTCCTTGGGAGTTTGTTTATGTTTTTGGCTGAGATGGGGAGGGGAGTGGGAGAGGTGTTTGGGGGCGCTTCCTTGGGAGTTTGTTTATGTATTTGGCTGAGATCGGGGAGTGGGAGAGGTGTTTGGGGGCGCTTCCTTGGGAGTTTGTTTATGTTTTTGGCTGAGATCGGGGAGGGGGAGTGGGAGAGGTGTTTGGGGGCGCTTCCTTGGGAGTTTGTTTATGTTTTGGCTGAGATCGGGAGGGGGAGTGGGAGAGGTGTTTGGGGCAATTCCTTTCCTTTCCGTTTCTTCCTTCCTTTTCTTTCTCCCTTCCTTCCTTTCCTTCCTTCTTTCATCTTCCTCCCTTCTTCCTTGCTTCCATCCTTTATCCCTTCTTTCCTTCACTCTCTTCCTTTCCTCCTTTCTGTTTCTTCTTTCTTTTTCTTTCCTTTCTTCATCTTTCTCCCTTCATCTCTCCCTTTCCTTTCTTCCTTCCTTTTCGTTCTCCCTTCCTTCCTTCCTTCCTTCCTTTCCTTCCTTCTTTCATCTTCCTCCCTTCTTCCTTGCTTCCACCCTTTATCCCTTCTTTGAGTGGTTTTAAGACATCCTTCCAATTAACCAGTTACTTACAGCAAGGAAGGTTACACCACCTAAGGAAAATTTTCACTAGAGCCAGGTTTGAGCAATTAGATTCAATGGTGAGATATGGGAGGTTCAAGAAAATTCCCTATGAAGAGCGTATCTGTATTTGTGGTGCCCCTGAGATCGAAGATCTAACTCATCTTCTGCTTTATTGTAAAATCTATCAATTAGAGAGAAAACAACTGCTAGAGATATTTCTCGTGGGAAACAATCTTTGGGACCCTCTGGCACTAGTCTCACTTCTGCTGGCCGGCTCCAACAAGCTGATAACAGATGCTACTGCTCGTTTTCTCTGTAAAGCCATGAAACTAAGATCTGATTACATAGATGCAATTGGAATAAATTGTGTTGGAGATGAGGACCTGTGAATTGTTACCACCTCCTTAGAATCCCTCCTGCTGGGCAAAACAGGGTTTAATTGATGTAATGGTCTAGAATTCTCCTCAGAGTGTTTTTAGAATCATTGCAATGTGTCTGTGTTCTGTGTGTATTTGATATGGCTTCTGGCTAATCAATAAAATTGTTGTTGTCCCTTTTTTCCCTCACTCTCTCCCTTCCTTTCCTCCTTTCTGTTTCTTACTTCTTTCTTTTTCCTTCCTTCATCTTTCTCCCTTCATTTCTCCCTTTCCTTTTTTTCCTCCCTTTTCTTTCTCCATTCCTTTCCTTCCTTCTTTCATCTTCCTCCCGTCTTCCTTGCTTCCATCCTTTATCACTTCTTTCTTTCACTCTCTCCCTTCCTTTCCTCCTTTCTGTTTCTTTCTTCTTTCTTTTTCCTTCCTTTCTTCGTCTTTCTCCCTTCATCTCTCCCTTTTCTTTCTCCCTTCCTTCCTTCCTTCCTTCTTCCTTCTTTCATCTTCCTCCCTTCTTCCTTGCTTCCATCCTTCATCCCTTCTTTCTTTCACTCTCTCCCTTCCTTTCCTCCTTTCTGTTTCTTACTTCTTTTTTCCTTCCTTCCTTCGTCTTTCTCCCTTCATCTCTCCCTTTCCTCTCTTCCTTCCTTTTCATTCTCCCTTCCTTTCTTCCTTCCTTCTTTCATCTTCCTCCCTTCTTTCTTGCTTCCATCCTTTATCCCTTCTTTCTTTCACTCTCTCCCTTCCTTTCCTCCAGTCTGTTTCTTTCTTCTTTCTTTTTCCTTCCTTTGTCTTTCTCCCGTCATCTCTCCCTTTCCTTCCTTCCTTCCTTCCTTCCTTCCTTCCTTCCTTCCTTCCTTCCTTGCTTGCTTGCTTGCTTGCTTGCTTGCTTGCTTGCTTGCTTGCTTGCATCCTTCCATCTTCCTTTCATTCTTTCTTTCTTTCCTCCTTCTTTCTTTCCCTCCTTCCCTTCCTCCTTCTTTCCCTTCTTTCTCATCCCACTCCTACTCTGCTTGGTCTCCCTCCACAAGGTTTGGGGTGTGTGTGTGTGTGTGACAGAGGGCGTTTGTCAGCCTCCCTGCCTCCCCCAGAAAGAAATATTGCGCAATAAATGAAATTCAGAGAGCTAGGATGAGTGACCCCTGGCCTGAGAAGAGTCCCTGAGGAAGCGGCCGAGGAGTCTTAGGTGAACAGGAGCCAAAAGTGTGATGCAGCAGCTAAAAGGGCCAATGTGATTCTAGGCTGCATGAAGAGGAACACAGTTTCTAGTTCAAGGGGAGACATAGTCCTGTTCTCTTCTGCTTTGGTCAGACCTCTTCACCTGGAATAATGACCCTGTGTCCAGTTCTGGACAAAAAAGATGGACAAGAGGGAAGGGGTCCAGAGAAGGGCTTTCTTGCTTGGAGGACCACTTGGCCTCCCTCTTGCACAGGCCTGGGCCAACTTTGGCCCTCCCTCCAGGTGTTTTGGGCTCCAACTCCCACAATTCCTAACAGCCTACCGGATTTATAGTTAACACACAATCAAAGAGCATCCTGAACTCTTGCAACAATGGAATTGAACCAAACTTGGCATATTGAACTCTCATTACCAACAGAAAGTACTGAAAGGGTTTGCTTGGGAATTGGCCTTGAGTTTGGAAGTTGTAGTTCACCTACACCCAGAGAGCACTGTGGATTCAAACAATGTCATGTTATGTTGTTGTTTGTTTTCTATCCAGAATCACAATGTTGGAAGGAGGCTCACCACTTTAAGGTCCCTAAAACAGGCATGGGAAAACTTTGGCCCTCTGGGTGCTTTGGACTCCAACTCCCACCATTCCTAACAGCCTGAGGACCTTGCCTGCTTAAATGGCTGAGGGGGGGGGGGGAGGAAAAGGGCCTGAGGCTGCTAGGAATGGTGGGAATTGGAGTCCAAAACACCTGGAAGGTCCAAGTTTGCCCATGCCAGCTTTCGACAGAGACCTCTTCCTCCCCCTTCCCCTTCGCGCCCTTTCTTCCCCCTCCTGCCAAACACTTTTTCTTCTACACTGCTGCTTCTGCCACCATTTTGATCCGAGGGGGCAGCGTGAGCGTGTTCAGGAGGGGAGGGAGGAAGATGTGACCTGTGCGGGCGCTATTAGGAAATACTGGCTTACATCGCTTTGAAACTGCTTCAAAAGTGAATTTAATCCGAATTCATTCCGATTTATTCATGTGCCTCTGGTATGGCTGATTTCTCTGGTTGAAGTAGTCTGCAATGCCTTTCATGTTCCTTGATTCGTGTTTGGACAATGCTGAGCTTGGTGGTCCCTCTGTAGACTTGTCCACAGCTGCATACTATGCAATAGACTCCTGCAGAGGTGAGAGGATCCCTCTTGTCCTTTGCTGAATGGAGCATTTGTTGGGTTTTCTTAGTTGGGTCTGGAGATAGTCTGTCAGGCTACACAGAGAAGCCATTGAAATCCACAAGATTCGTGTGGACAATTTCAACAAAAAGGAAGAAACCATAGAAATGCACAAAATCTGGCTCCCAGTATTACAAAAAAAACCTCTAAAATTATAACAGTAAATAAAGGACAACATTCAACACAGGGGAACTCCGGACAAGAAACAACCAGGGACAGCTAATCACCTCTCAACAATGGATTCCCCCAGGCACACCTAAAACTGCCAGGTCATCAAATGCTAATCAAGGTGGCCAATGGCAACATTCACGCTTACCTCAAGCACAGAAGTGTTCTTTCTCCCACCCTGGTGGGTGTTATTCCACAGATATATAAATCCCACTTGCCTAGTTTCCAACAGACATCACAATCTCTGAGGATGCCTGCCATAGATGTGGGCAAAACATCAGGAGAGAATGCTTCTGGAACATGGCCAGGCAGCCCGGAAAACTCACAGAAACCCATGGATAGATTAGATACATAGTTTGAATAAATACCTAACTGTCCATTTAATTCATACCTATTGCAATTTCCACCTCTAACAGTATTTAAAATACCAATATTTAAAAACTCTAAAATCAGGACAGTAAATAAAGAGCAAGAGGAGTATCCCAGACAAGAAACAATCAGGCCAGCTAACACCTCCCAACAAAGGATTTCCCCCACACAGGAAAGAGCCAGGCTTTGAAGCTGAAAGGCTATTCAGTACTAATCAAACAAAGCCTCACCTAAAGATAAACCAATTTCTGACCGATAGTGACCTAGCTAACGAGGGGATAAAAGCCTCAAGTTTGGGATGCGTAGTCAGATGAAGCATCGTTTGGAATCACACCAAGTTCTCGTCCTCGTTTCATGGAAGCCTTGCTTTGAAGTTGATTGCTTACCCAAACCATGGATCAATGTATTCCTGATTCTCTGGATTGTATTAGAGTTGTGTGGACTTTGCTTTTATGGACGTTGCTGGACTCTACCTTGGACTAATTTGTTCCTGCTTATCTTCTTACTTAATTGGATTTACCGATTTCTTTAAAATGCTTCTTAGTTTGCTGTTTTTTTTTACTTATCTTCAATAAAAGGATTGTTTTTTCCTATTCAACATGTGGTGTTTGAAGTCAGAGGATTATTCCT
Source organism: Anolis apletophallus (assembly GCA_030556195.1). Taxonomy (NCBI): domain Eukaryota; kingdom Metazoa; phylum Chordata; class Lepidosauria; order Squamata; family Anolidae; genus Anolis; species Anolis apletophallus. The sequence goes on from JARBWK010000730.1 coordinate 5,110, forward strand.
GTCCTGGAGTGCAACAGGTATATAAATTCCAAGTTTTCAACAGACCTCATGATATCGAGCAAGAATTTGGGGGTCTTGCCGTGAAGGCAGAGACCAGTCAGATCCACCAAAGAGGATCTGAGATAGCCCTGGCATGATGAGAAGCAATCAATTGGATTTTCCCTGAATTTCCCAAATAAAATCTCACCAAGTTGAAGAAACGCCACCGAGTTGTTTATTTCGTTCCAGCTGGAGCGGATGTCAAGCTGCAATCATTTGCCCAAAAACTGACATACTGTACAATGCAAAACATTACATTTTTATAGAAAAAACAGCTGTCAAAGTTCAAACTTCCTGCTCCCCCGGCCCCCCTTGCCGGCTTCACGCTGGTTGGTTGGAGTCATCAGCTGGCAGGGAGGTGCAGCTGGCTTTGCCGTGCTTCACATGCAAACAGCAGTGTATGAAAACCCAATGGTGATCAGACTGAATCTACTAGATGTCTGTAATAAACAACACAACCCAGAATTATGCAAAATATATCACTCTAATATTGTAATAAACAGTCAGAGAACGCAATCATGACAATATCAAGAGTACAATACACATATTCGAGGTGGAGGCGATAGGAAAACCCCAAAGTACTTGCCCAATGGCGATAAAGGTGCTGGAAATAGTGTCCGCTCCTTGCAGTGGAATGGCAATGAAGGGTAATCAGTCCGCGCCCGGCGTTTGCCGGAACGGATGAAGGTGCGCTGGATGATGACGTCTCACGGCACCCTGAGTGTACGTCGTCTCAAATTGATGATGCAGCACGCAAAGTGACGGCAGCACGTCCAAAAGGGTGGGGGAATCCGCGGAGGAGTAGAGAAATCAAGTGGGGAAATCCCCAAATGGAACCTCCAAGGGAATCCCCGGCGTCCTCTCACGAGAATAGGCAAGTCTCGCGCTTCCGTCTGAGGAACAGGCGGAGCTCCATGTAAATGAAGACCACAGGTGGGAATCCCGGGAATCAAGACACAGAAGGGGATGATGGGTTCTCCAAAAGGAAGGTTGGATTCACAAACACTTAGAAATCTGAAAAAAGAGCGTCTTTGCCGTGCTTCAGCCAATCAGGAAGCCAGCACTGCTTCGGGTTCTCGGCCAATGAGAGCGAAGGAGTTTCCCCCAGTGTAGCAACCCAGTTCCCTTTCGTGCCTGGGGGGCAGGGGGCGGCACCGGGGGTCCCACTTGCATTAGGGCCAGCTGTGGCTGATGAGGACATGGAGGAAGGGGATGATGAGTTAGCTGGGCCTTCATCTCCCACAGAGAGTTTGGCCTGGGATGATGGCTGGCCTGATAGCTATGATAGCTGGGAAAGTCAGGCTGACACTGAAAGTGCTGACTCCGATAATCAGTATGAGAAACCATGTGGTTATGGGTTGCAGGAAAGGGTCAGGGAGATAGCGGAGGATGAGCCCATGGAATCTGAAAGGGAGTTCGGCTCTCATGAAGATAGCGACCCAGGTGCTGGGAGGCAAGGACGGAGCTTTGATAGGAGACGGAGCATTGAGTCTAGCAGGAGGGATTGGCACTGAGCCTAGAGCGCCAGAGACGCGCTAGGTCCCGTGGCAAAGATTGGCGCCACAGCCTAGAGCGGCGAGGGTCTCACCAGGGGAATTAAGTATAGGATCCGTGGGAACGGATCCTCAGTTACTCGGCCACTTCTGATCTGAAGGGAGTGAACCGAGTGAAGATCCACGGAGCCAGGACTGAGGCTCGTACCTTGCCAAGAAGTTTCTTGGGCTTGCTTTCTTGAACTTTGCCTTGTTTGCCTTGCCACGGACCAAGTCTGTTTTGATCCGCATTGTTTTGAGGAACCTTTGCCAAGCTTTTGCCTTTGGATGTTCCTAAGAACACTTTACCTTTTATTGCTACTTTGATATTGTTATGGACAATTATCCTTTTCACCTGTTTTTTATTATTCAATAAATAGTTAGCTGATTACCATCTCTGTGTGTGTGATTAAGGGGCTGGGCCGAGACCCTGCATCGTGACACCCAGGTGGGAAACAATGAACCGGGAGGAAATGATGAGTAGATTAAAACAGTGTTTCCCAACCTTTTTTGAGCCGCGGCACATTTTTAACATTAAAAAAATCTGGGGGCACAACACCAACCAAAATGACACAAAATGACTATCACAGTAAAGAACGGCTGGGGGGTGGTGGCCTGTTGGGAGCAGCTGCTGGGAGTGCCAAAGCCGGGGGAGGGGGAGGAGCCAGGCCACACCATGCCCCGCCCCTGCCCCCGGCTTCAGCTCTCCCACAGCTTCTCCAGCCTTGAGGGGGCAGTGCGAGCAAGGGGCGGGAGTCATAGCCCCCGTCCCCGGCGCCACTCTCCGCCAGGACTCCCGCCCCTCACTCGCTGAAGCTGCGTGAAGGAGGATGAGCATGAGCGGTGGACGGGCTTCAGCAGGCGGGGCTCCTCCGCATGGCTTCAGCGAGCGAGGGGTGAGAGTCATGGTGGATTGGAGGCTGGCTGGGGAAACGGCCGAAGGAGGCAGCACCCCGGCCCCTTCTCCTTTTTCTTTGCCGCCGCCCGGTCCTTCCTCCTCCTCCCCCAAGCAGCAGGAGTTTGGCAGGAGGGGGGGAGGAAGGGGGGCAGAGAGCTTTTCTCGTGGCACAGCAGGAGGTCCGTCACGGCACACTACTGCGCCGCATCACAGCGGTTGGGAAACACTGGATTAAAAGACTTAATGTTTGCCCAATTGCTGGCGATTCCTCCAAGAGTCCTCAAGCTAGCTTTCTGTATTGTTTCAAGTGAAGCAAATAAACATCTGAGTCTGGCGTGGATGCCAGACTCTGGTAATCCTTAGTCCTGGGTATGGGATCAATTGATGATATCTTGTCTTTGGCATCGGCCGAGGGGATGGAAACAATGAGTGAGGCAGATGGGACATCCAAATCCTCCCGAAGGCACGATGTGCCCTTTGTGAAGAATGACAAAATCACCATGGGTCATGTCCTTCAGGTGGCCGTGCTCCGAGGTCCGAAGGTGTGTGCCCAAGGTCCTATTGTCCATGCAAGGGTTTTTGTTGGGTCCTTTGTGTTAGGAGATTAGCTGGCCCAGGAAATGAGACATTCCCTGAGCTTTGGTATGCTGGGTTCACGAAGAGGTGGCATTTCATATTTTCATATGGAGACACGGGAAAGGTGAAATAATATGGGGAATACAATTAATATTAGAGGGAAATGGGAACCATATCATCTCCTATCAACCCACCAGGGTCCATCAGAATTCAAAAATCATGGAGTCCATGGTTTGAAAAGAAAAGTTTTTCAAAAAGTTTTGGAAAGTCCTTCAAAAGAAGGCAAAAGTCTCATGAAAGTTCAAGGAAGTTCATAAGTGTAAAGGGAGAGAGTGTCTTTGGAAATTGACCAAGACTTGACCCCTATTATCCAGTCTGGTGTCCTTGTCCTTAGCAAAGCTATCTCTTACTGGGTGTGTGTGTGTGGGGGGGGGGTCATGTTTGACTTCACTCACAACCTTTGAGCATGCCTGCCTCTGATGCAGGTGAAATGTCAGGAGAGAATGCTTCTGGAACATGGCCAGACAGCCCGGAAAACCCACAACAACCCAGTGATTCTGGCCATGAAAGCCTTCAACAATACAATGCAAGGGAGCTTTGACTGGGGAATAGGCCTGGAGTCGAGGCCTGGTGCTCTACCATTGATGCCTTGCATGGCCAAACTTAGGCCAACTCTTCCTGTTTTGGGGTGCGTCCATCTCTAATGGGAAGACAGGCAAACTAGGGAGCCCTTTGCATTTCCAACTCAGGGGCCACAGGGTTAGGGAACCTGTGGCCAGGGGCATCCTTTCCCCTTTTCATTCACCCTTCCCCCCCCCTAAACTGCCCCCAATTTGTCATCATTTGCAAAGGGTGATGAGATGCCTGCACCCCTCCCTTTTCAGGTGAGCTGCAAAGCTTTACTCGCCGGGGTCGGACTCTGTTAGCTTCTCCCTATGGCAGGCATAGGCCAATTCGCACTGGGGATTGCTGCAAAAGCGGGGAGTCGGGGTCCATCCGTATTGAAGAAGGAAACTACAAATCCCGCCTCGCCATGGGTCCCGAATGGCCTGCTTGCTTCCCAGGGGTCCCGCGGGCTGACCACAGCAAGCTCCCCAGGTCATGGGCTTCTGGACGTTCACGGGCGGCGGCAGGATCGGTCGATGTAGCGAGGAGCACTAAAGTTTAAACTTTATTTCTTTATGATAAAAACAAGTTATTCCTGGGGCACAGGAGCCCAAAGAGCAAAAGCGAGATAGCAGTTAGTATTATAATTAATCTAGAAAAATATGGCACAAAACTGGAGGCGATCCGTTGACCCGTGGATACAGGGGCCCAATGGGTTTCTGTATCCGTGGTTTAAAGGAACGTCGTTTTGGTCTCCCCGGGACTCTGTAAGAGCATCCTGGGTGAGCCAGCAGTGATATGCAGCTCGGGAAAGGAAAGGTTCATGCTTGGAGAGAGTTGGAGACAGTAAAGGACACAATGTATCACTATGGAGAGGGAAAAGTTGCAATCTGATGATTCTTTATTGGGGATTTGTTACAATGTTAGGTTCAGGGGAAAGAAGCAAAGAAAAGAGCTTGCTCCTTCTAACAATAACCAGCTTGCTCCCTCCAACAATACACTCCACTTGCCTCATTTCTAACAGACCTCTGAAGATGCTATTAGCCACAGATGCAGGCGAAAAATCAGGAGAGAATGCTGTTGGAGCGTGGCCATACAGCCCGGAAAACTCACAGCAACCCAGTGATTCTGGCCACAAAAGCCATCGCCAACATAGTTCCAAAAGACTTTATGGCAAGGGTGCTCATTAGGTAGATCGCTGTCTACTAGTAGATCCCGTAGGCCATAGGGCATCCTGGTAGATCACAGGCAGGGCGGGAAGAAGGCTCAGTCCCACCCCGCAGGCTCCCGATGCCACCCTGGTGCAGAAGGAGGTTGGACTGGATGGCCCTTGGAGGTCTCCTTCTACTCTAGGAACCTATTGTTGTTATTGTTGTTGTTGTTATTACTATTAGTAGTAGTAGTAGTATTTATTTATTATTTATTTCAGGAGTTTACCCCGCTCTTCTCAACCCCCGATGGGGGACTCAGTGCGGCTTACAGTACGGCACAATTCGATGCCTACATAATAATATAAAAAACCCCAAAAAACCTTCAACAGTTAAAATACATTAAAATACATTAAAACAGTTGCCTTAGCATCATACACATTCATTCCAAATTAAAACCATGTTCAGTCCATAAAAGCATTGGTCCTCTTCATCTACTTTCTATTTAAAATCCAGTCCTAAAATGCTGCCTAGTGCTGGTGAGCAAACGTCTGGTCCCACAGCCAGGATTTTACTTTTTTTCCCTGAATGCCAGGAGGGATGCGGTGGATCGTACATCGATAGGGAGCGCATTCCACAGGGCGGGGCCACCGCCGAGAAGGCCCTATCCCTCGTCCCCACCAACCGCATCTGGGAATTAGGCGGGAGCGAGAGCAGGGCCTCCCCGGATGACCTTAGATTACGAGGTGGAACGTAGCGACCGATGTGTTCGGACAGGTAAGCTGGGCCAGAACTGTATAGAGCTTTAAAGGTCAAAACCAGCACTTTGAATTGGGCTCGGAATTGGACAGGCAGCCAGTGGAGCTGATACAACAGGGGGGTGGTATGCTCCCTGCATGTAGCTCCAGTTAGTAACCTGGCTGCCGCCCTTTGACTAGTTGGAGTTTCCGAACCGTTTTCAAAGGCAGCCCCACGTAGAGTGCGTTGCAGTAATCTATTCGGGATGTGACCAGAGCGTGGACCACCATAGCCAGATCAGACTAGTAGCAGAGGCTGAATGAATATTATTATCATCATCATCATTATGAATAAATTCAGGGGCTTATTATACTCACATGTAGTTGAATTCAATCTTAAATATATTATATGGCTCTCACTGAAATAAATTTCCAAATATTTGGCTTTTATGGCTCTCTGAGTAGTGGGGAGGGAGATCCTTTTGACTTGGTTGTTTTATAAATAGCTCGCATGCTGAAAAAGTGGTAGCACCCCTGCTTTATGGAAAGACCCATGTTAGGAAAGTTAGAGCCTCTCTCTCTCTCTCTCTCTCTCTCTCTCTCTCTCTCTCTCTCTCTCTCTCTCTGGTGACATCTTGTCTCTCTCCATGCTCACAGGTGAAGAATAAAGGGAAGGCTTGGAAACTTTGAATAAGGATGTGTATCCCTAAGAAGTATCAGTCTAACAAACAGGACATAGAAGAAGAGAAAAGGGGGGAGGGGAGAGACATGGAGGGCAATGGCAGAAGGGCTTTCCCTGCCAGCTTCTTCAGCCGCCTATTTCCTTGATGGGGACTATAAACTTGTGCAGGATGTGGTTGACTTCCAACAGCTTAGAGTCAATATCTCTTTTGGACTGTGGGGCCCAGAAGTGGACACAGTGTGATTCCAGCAGCCACCAGCTCACCTGAGTCCTTTATGGTGACTAGAGGAGAAACATGGAGTCACCTGGATTTACCTGCAAGCGGGCTCACTGCCCCGCACTGGGACTGATCCATACAGCCCAGGCTTGCGGTTCTGCATTCCTAGATTGCCAGCTGCTAGTGCCTCCCAAATGTCACTGGATGCCCTGGGACTGCAGAAACAGCCGGCGTCCCCCATTCCCCATTGCATGATGGGAGAGGAAGCATGCATTCAGCAGAAGGGAGGTGTAGTGCAACGGCTGAGAGTGGATTCTCACTGCTCAAGTAGGATTATCTGCCTACTTGTGGGAAATGCCAAAGGATCACAAGTTGGGTTGACAATGCGTGGCCTCCTTCTCAGAGAGCAGGGAAGGTGGCTTCCGCTCATCCAGAATCCTGGTTGTGAAGACAAAGGCTTAGGTTGCGAGAGGCATCAAAAGAAAGCCCCTTTGTGACCATCCGAGGCTGTTTGTTACTCCAACAGACTGGGCAGCCAAACATTTGCACCCATTCCAGCTCAGGGGACTACGCTGAATCAAATTCTGCTTTGGTGAGACCACTTGACCTGGCTCATGTAAAAATCAGTTGGTGAGTATGTTAACTGAAAATGCAAAGCACGAAGCTGATTGGTTGAGCTACGCCCGAGAAGCTAGCTGAGCCTGGGAGTTTTGGCAACAGTTACATGTTTAGGTTTTCAGTGCACAGGGCCGGCCCTAGGTAATTTTCAAGTGTAAGCAAACAGTTTTTTGGCCCACCTCCCACAAACCAATCACTGAAACATGTGCAGGAGCTTGCCAAGAAAAGTCAGGGTGCATATTTTCTGTTTCTGAGCATGACCATTAAAGACCATTAAAAGTCTCTGGCAAAGGACGTTGTGTGTAAGTCAAAGAAACTGTTCACATGACTGTATATATGTCATTCCGCACCTTATTCTTGACTTGCCATCTGCATGGCATATCTTTTCTCTAGCAAGATTGTGTGTGGATGGATTGATTGGTAAAGATGTGAAATACACGCGATTTCAATTCCGCGTGCCACATGTTTATATACCTGTGGAATAATGTCCAGGGTGGGAGAAAGAACCCTTGCCTGTTCGGAGCAAGTGCAAATGTTGGAAATCTTTTGGGATTGTTAAAGCTTGACCTTGCACCTGTAATGGCTGAAGTCCATGCACTCTTCTGCTTGTTGCCGAAATACGATTAGGGGGCCTTCCCTTAGGGGGACAGAGCCCAGGCCACCCCTAAAAACGAGGATCGAGGCCCAAATCTGGATGATCTTCCCAGAACTACAAATCCCAAAGAAACCCAGATCAATGCTCACCCAGACGGAAGTACGCCACTACCGAGAGAAGAATCTAATTCAGCTGAATAGGATGCAATGCCACGCCAGGAATCCAAAGGCAAAAACATAGTCTTTAATGGGAAAGCAGTCCAATATATAGAAAAGCAGTCAATTTACATTTGAATCGGGCGCCCTTCCCTCCCACGTGTAGCCACAGCTGATTGGCCGCGCTGTCAAAGTCAGCTGGGCCAGGAGGAGACCGGCGTGCTTTAACCAATAGGGAAAGCGCGCCAGAATTCGAACGGGCCTATCCTGGCCGGCTATGCAAGGCGGGAAAGGACACAAAGGGGAAAACGGCTGGGTGGAGGAAGTAACTTGTGGCTGAATACCTCACGGCCGGAGGGCTCTCGATGTGGGAGCCCACCTTCCTGTTTATTGTTTGTCTTGAATTCCTTAATGGCAGTCTTTTGTCCTGGCCGAAACTCCTTTGTGTTGAGAGTTTCAGTCTAGCGGGAGGCATGGTTTCTCAGTTCAAATGGCCAAATCATATGTTATTGCAGCCGGTAAGTGGGGTTCCGAAGCCCACTCTGGTCCAGCTATGGGGTGGCTGTGTGACTTAGGGTTTGCCAGAGCCCATGACCCCTTGGGGGTCCAGCTCCGAGGCCAAGGGGGGACACAAGCGGGGGATCCAGGCTCATAATGGCGGAATCTATGTTCCACAGAACACCTGACCTCTCCCCAATATTGGTGAAAAAGCATCATATGGCCAGAAAAATGTATTATTTGTTTATCAGGGGAACTCTCCGCGGATAGAGCCCTGGCAGGGTTTGGAAGCATGGTTGCTTAGTTTAAAATGGTCCTGAGAGGTAGCTATTGGGGCTGGCTGCGAGGGTCCGAAGCTCGCATGGATCAGCCATGTTTTGGGTCCTGTTTACATGACCATTACATATTCCCTATCATTGGCCAAGCTCCGAGAATGACAGGGACATATGTGGGGAGTCCTGGGCATAAAGAGTGGGCCTTACCCCACGAAAGAACCCAACGTCCCTCCCCATGGCTATTATTTGTGCAAGGCAAAAATGGATGGGAAAGTGGGTTATTGTGCACTGTTAATCCCTGGAACGCTCTGCTGAGGGCATTAACTTAAAGGTTACATTGACACAAAAAGGGAACACACAAGGGGTACAAAATAGACAAGTCAATACAGAGATCCCCAGCAATCATCCCCAGTACATTCCCATAGAGTTCCTGCTCCCAGAGAAATGATCTTAAAAACAGGCAACACAATGCTGCTTTCTTCCTGGGAGTTGTAGTCCTCCCCTGTCCTTGGGAACTGTAGAGCCTTTGGGGCTGGGGCGCCAAGCAGAGGCAAAGTCATTGAGGGTCCATGATGTGGAGGGAAAAGAACAGGAAATGTCCAACTGAAGAAGCGTCCTTGGGGAAACTATAAAGTCCTGAGGGGCAGAATGGCTTCTGGAGTGTAGTAGAGTGGCAGAGAGTCACAAAGTCCATGTGGCAAGAAGGGGAAAGGCTGGGAATATTCATCTGGGAAGTGTCCTTGGCGAACTGCTTCTCCCAAAGCCCAAAAGACCTGGGTTCCCTTTCAGTCCCCTTGCAATCTGGGCAAAACCCCTCCGGAAAACATCGGACACGGCTTACCCAGAAAGGGAGTCTCTGTGGGTCCATAATCTATGAGATGTAGCAAGGGCTTATGCTGGAATCAGCTGGGGAGAGCAGTCCAGGGATAGTCCGGGTTATGTAGCAGGAAGAAAAGGGCAAAATGTGCCAGTGTACTTGGGGAAACTAGATCTCTCAAATTTATTTATTTATTTATTTATTTATTGCGATTTCTGCGCCGCCGACTCCCGGGGGCTCGCGGCGGCTAACATACTACTGGCACAGCGCCAGGAAGCAATACAAAAGCATAAAATACAATTAATAGACACTAGAACAGTAATACAATTAAAACAGTTAAAACAATTAAAACAGATTAAAAGTAGCAGATTAAACAGCAGCTTAGCACAGCAGCAATATATGGGCCTACTCCCCAAAGGCCTGCCTAAACAGATAGGTTTTGCAGGCCCGTCTGAAGGGGAGTAGGTCCCTCAGGGCTCTGGTAACTGTGGTGAAAATCCTCCTCATGGTGACTGGGTAAAAGGTCACTCGTGCCCCCCACCTTTGGAGCAGCTGTGTGAGTCATTGTTTTGAACAATGTGGCTGAGGGCAGGTGATGCCCTCAGGAAAAACTGATGTTGCTTACAGGAAATGGGTGCTTACTGTTGCTGCAGTGGCTATTGTTGTGTCAGGAGAAAATGGAGCTCAGGCAGAGGTAAAGAGAGAGGAAGAAGGGGCCATTTTGTGGGCTTTTTGTTCTTGTGCCACCCGGCCCAAGATGGAGGAAAAGGGAACTGTGGAACTCCCTGCAGCTGAATCCCGTCCGTCACGGCATCATGCTGAGCTCAAGGAGCTCCACATCTGCTAAAAGTGCTGCTGTTGCTGCTGCTTTACCTTGGCTTTTGTTCCTATTTGAAGGGACCCAACCGTGCCACTTGGGGAACTCTTAATGGAATATTTGGACCACGAGCGATCCTATTAAGGATCGTGTGTGTGTGCAGCACAGCTGATGATCGTCACAACCACCAGTTGATGCAAAAGCGTGTTAATGCTTTAAGCGTTCAGCAGAAGCTTGCAAGAAATATAGAGCAATGGTATATGCCAGGGCTTATTCGGACCAGCCTCCCTCTCCAGTCCCTTTAAAAAGTATGCATGCAAATAAACAGTTAGAATCAGAGATAAGATTAATATGGTTTACTTACAAAGGTATCTTGCGTGATGTGAAGATCACATCAGGTACAAAAGCATAGGCGAGGCCCAAAGATGGAAGTGGGCCTCCCCTCTCCCAAAGTAGTTACATGAGGACATCAGGATACAAAAGAAGAAAGAGACCGAAACAAAGAGGGCTATCTCTTTTTATAGCCTCTCACCATGCGGTCAGCCATCCTAACCTGACATAGTACACTTTAACAACCTAATCTAAATAACAGTCATGCAGTGCATCCTGGGACTGAGGATGCTACCTACTACTACATGATACAAACAGGAAGTGATGTGTGTTAGTTTGATAATTCCAACAACTCTGCTTAGGGAAACACAAACCAAAGCCATTCCAGCCCTGGCCAAAAAAGGGCCAGGAAAGTGCATCAGTGTTAGGGTGGCCTTCAAAGGACTGCTTAATCGATGGAATCTGAGGATCCTTCTAGACAGGCCCTATATAGAATCCTAGAATCATAGAGTTGGAAGAGACCTCATGGGCCATCCAGTCCAACCCCATTCTTCCAAGAAGCAGGAAAATTAAGTTCAAAGCACCCCCAACAGATGGCCATCCAGCCTCTGCTTAAAAACTTCCAAAGAAGGAGCCTCCACCACATTTCGGGGCAGAGAGTTCCACTGCTGAACAGCTCTCACAGTCAGAAAGTTCTTCCTCATGTTCAAGTGGAATCTCTTGATTCTTGTAGTTTGAAGCCATGGCTCCACTGCATCCTAGTCTCCAGAGCAGTAGAAAGGAAGCCTGCTCCTTCCTCCCTAGGACTTCCTCTCACATATTGATACATGGTTATCATGTCTCCTCTCAGCCTTCTCTTCTGCAGGCTAAGCATGCCCAGCTCTTGAAGCCGCTCCTCATAGAGCTTATTCACCAGACCCTTGATTGTTTTAATCGCCCTCCTCTGGACACATTCCCGCTTAGAGTCAACCTCTCCTATTGCAGTGTCCAGAATTGGACACAGTGTGATTCCAGGTAAAGTGGTCTAACCAAGGCAGAATAGAGCAAGGGGTGCATGACTTCCCTGGATCTAGGCACTAGACTCCTATTGATGCAGGCCAAAACCCCATTGGCTTTTTTTTGCCGCCGCATGACATTGTTGGCTCATGTTTAACTTATTGTCCACAAGGATTCTACAATCTTTTTCAAACGCCCTGCTCTCGAGCCACGCATCCCCCATCCCCCCTGCCTAGATCTCTTTGTAGATCATCCACCAAGGCGACCAATGCTGTCTCTGTTCCGTAGCTGGGCCTGAAACCAGATTGAGATGGATCCAGATAATTGGTTTCATCCAAGAAACGTGTATTTGGGTTAGGTTTTTTTTTGCTGTACTCTGTTGTTCGGGCTTGGCCCCATGCAAGCCGCCCCGAGTCCCCATTGGGGGAGATGATGGCGGGGTATAAATAATAATAATTATTATTTTTATTATTAAAAAATGCTGGCGCTAAGAGGCCACCACCTTCTCTAGAACCTTGCCCCAACAGGGGACATTTGAAACTGGTCGATAGTTGTCGGCGGTAGCCAGGTGAATCTTTGCACAATGAAAACTTCTATGCCAGGTCTGGCCATGGTAGTCCACACCCTAGTAGTTACGTCCGGTGTGTATTCCTGCAACGCTCTCTATATGGGCTGCCTTTGAAGACAGTTGGGAAGCGTCAACCAGTCCAAAGATTGGCCCACAGGTCTTGAATTTGACACAGTCTTGATATGTGTAAGCCATTGGACTTTTTTGCTCGAAGGGGTTGCACTCCCGCTGAGGACACAGGTCCACAGCTTGGGGGTCCTTGTGGACTCCGCTCTGACACTTCATGCTCAGGTGTTGGTGGTGGCTGGGAGGGCCTTTGCACAATTAAAACTCGTGTGCCAGCTGTGCCCGTACCTCGTGAAATCTGATCTGGCCATGGTGGTCCATGCCCTAGTCACCTCTAGGTTGGATTACTGCAATGCGCTCTACATAGAGTTGCCCTTGAAGATGGCCCGGAAATTACAGTTGGTTCAAAGGTCAGCAGCCAGATTACTCACGGGAGCTGGTTACAGAGAGTGGTCAGCTCTCCTGTTTAAACAGCTCCACTGGCTCCCAATAAGTTTCCAGTCCCGATTCAAGGTGCAGGTCATCACCTATAAAGCCCTAAATGGTTTGGGACCTGCTTATCTTCGCAATCCCCTCCTCCCTTATGACCAGTGCATACCTTGAGATCGTCTGGGGAGGCACTGCTCTCTCTCCCCCCACCATCACAAGCGCGGTTGGTGGGGACGAGGGAGAGCGCCTTCTTGGTGGTGGCCCCTCAACTCTGGAATTCCCTCCCTAGGGAGATCAGACAGGCTCCCATCTTGTCCTCTTTCCGGAGTCAACTAAAAACCTGGATGTCCCAGTATGTCTTTGATTAATGGCTTGGCTGATTTATCGGCTGAGCGCGTTGCGGTGGGGGCATGTCCTCTCCGCCATCTTGTTGTAATAGAAAGGGGTTGGGGGCTTCTTCCTCCCAGAAGTCCCCTGGGTGGCGCGCAGGTTTCCCACCACTAGTGCTGGCTGGCCAATGGGAGGGCTGGCTCCACCCCGCCCTCCGTCATCAGCTGGCCGGCCCTCACTTCCGCCCAGGCTGTCTACTTAAGACTGCCTGGGCTGCCCTGCTGGCACGTGGGGCCAGATCTTCAATTTCCTCCCACCCTCCCTACTTGTATTCATTGTTTGTTCGGTTTGCACTTTGTATTGCTGTACAATCATCCTTTGCACTATGTTGATGTTTCTGTTATCATGTTCTGTCGCAACTCTATGTTTGGCGTGTGGCATGGGCCCTGGATCTGGCTGGCTTATCGCCCCTTGGTCGTAAGGGGGGATAATGCCCTGGCCGCCTGGGGGTGCCAAGTTCCAGTTGACCGGTGTTGGGCCGGTGGCACCCAGGCACGCCAGTGTCTTCGGAAATTGTGGGCTGTCCTTCCCATGGTCCAGGACCCATGCATGGCCGCCAACCCTTGTTCCTGTTTTTAATAAATGAGTTGTGGCCAGTTTTCATCCAAACACTTGTGTTCGTGCCTCATTGGTTCCCTGGCGGGAGGTGTATCCCCCTTACACATGCAAAGCAGCTCACTAGTAATTTTTCCTCTCCCCACTGAGTATAGCACTGTATTCTGGCCCTCATATGACCTACCTCAACATGTTTTATGGTGGTATTTCTTGCCCAATCTACTGGCTTATCGCACTTCTCTGGTGCTCCTGTAAAATATATTGCACTCATTGAATTTGTATCCCAGCTAATTTTCTTTCCAGCCATATTGTTCTTATGTTGTGTATAATTATGTTGTATTGTTTTAGCTGATGTTTTAATTGGTAATGTTTTCCCTGTGTTTTAATTATTTTTGGGCCTGTCCCTTGTAAGCCGCCTCGAGTCCCCAAGGGGAGATGGTTGGCGGGGTATAAAAATAAAGTTATTATTATTGTTGTTGTCCACCAGTGCAAACTCAGAGGAGGAGTCTTCCCATTCCTGCCACAACGTTGGTTCCCTTGATCTTGCCCACAGGGCCAATTGGTTCTGGCCAGTGACCCGCAGAAGTGACTTGTTTGTCACCCAGAGGCAGCACACAAACACACTTTCCGCAACCTCCAAATGGCCCCGGAGGAGTCCAAATGGGGACGAGGCCAAAGAAGAAGAAGAAGCAGGCGGCAGGCTCAGATTTCAAAGCTTCCCCAATCTATTGGGAAGGTCAGACAAACAGCCCCCCTGCGCTCCATACCTCCTTCTCACTGACTGATGAGACCCCTGACCTTGGGAAAGGCCAAACGGAGGGAGGGGGAAAGGGGGGGGGTGTCCTTTTGGCCTCTGGAGGCAGGAGACCCTTCCATGATGGCCCTGACCCTTTGGCCATGTTAGGGGGCATCTCAGAGTGCGGCCTTCCAGCCTTTGGGGTCTCCATCACCCCTTGAAGCACAAGGGGGTTCCCTGTGTCAGAGCAAATTCAGGGCCATGGCCTCACTATGGAGGGGACCCACAGGCAGAACATTATGTCAGTCTACACCAGGCATGTGCCAACTCCAGCCCTCCAGGTGTTTTGGACTTTAACTCCCACAATTCCTAACAGCTAGTAGGCTGTTAGGAATTGTGGGAGTTGAAGTCCAAAACACCTGGAGGGCCGAAGTTGTCCCATGCTTGGTCTACACTGACCATATAATGCAGATTACGCCAATGATCAGCCACTGCCAGAAAGGAACAGAGAGTTTCATCTACGCTGATGATCATGCCATCACCGCCCAAGCAGGGAGTTTTGAAATGGTTGAATAGAAGCTCTCTGAAGCTTTAGGTGCTCTTTAGGTGCCTATTATAGGAAAAACCAGCTAATTCCTAATCCATCTAAGATGTAGTTATGTGCTTTTCATCTAAAGAACAGACCAGCATCTCGAGATCTGAAGATGACCTGAGAAGGAATTGCACTGGCGCATTGCAGCACACCAAAACACCTGAGAGTTACCCTGGACCGTGCTCTGACCCAGGCCCAGATTAACACTTTTTTGCGCCCTAGGCCACAGTTTGGAATTACGCCCCCTTTAAACCAACCTCCCGCCACCTCCAAGGTCCCCATTCCCACCGGCTGAAAAGCTCCGCTGTGCTCTGAAGGTCTCCTCGGGAGCCGGGTGGCTTGGGGAGAGCGCAGTGGGTGCAAACTCGCTCCAAAGGCATGCACGAGAGAGAGAGAGAGAGAGAGAGAGAGAGAGAGAGAGCAATGCCAAGCCAGCGGTGGCATAGCAAGCACAATGCTGGCTTGGCAGTGCTCCCTCAAGGCTGCAGAAGCTGTGGGACAGCTGAAGTTGCAGGGAGGGGGCGGAGCCAGGCTGCGCCATGCCCCACCCCCTTCTCCCAGCTTCAGCCGTCCCACAGCTTTTCCAGCCTCTTGAGGGAGCACTGCCAAGCCAGCATTGTGCTTGCTATGCCACCGCTATTTGGCAGTGCTTCCTCAGGTTGCAGAAGCTGTGGGACAGCTGAAGCCGGGAGGAGGGGGCGGGACATGGCACGGCCTGACTCCGCCCCCTCCCCCGGCTTCCACTCTCCCACAGCTTCTCCAGCCTTGAGGGAGCACTGCCAAGGAGTAAGTGCAGCAGAGCAAAAGGGGGCATGCGGGGCGGCCATGGATGGCGCTCGACACGCAGGCGCAGAAGCGACCGAAGATCGACTTTATTTTTACTTTGGGGGGGGGGGTTCCAGATCTGGCGCCCCCTCTCGGCTGCGCCACTAGGCCATGGCCTAGTGTGGCCTTATGGATAATCCGGGCCTGCTCTGACCTACAAAAAGCACTGCCTGAACATCAAGCAAAAAGTGGGTGCTAGAAACAATATCATACAAAAGCTGACTGGCACAACCTGGGGATCACAACCAGACACAGCGAAGACGCCTGCCTTTGCGCTATGCTACTCTGCTGCTGAATATGCATTCCCAGTGCAGAATACATCTCACCACATTAAAACAGTGGATGTGGCTCTTAATGAGAAGTGCCGCATTATCACAGGATGTCTACGCTCTGCACCAATGGAGAAATTAAATTACATTGTTTAGCCGGTATTGCACCACCTGATGGCAGCCAATAATTAAAGGACCAAGGCAGTGACATCTCCGGACCATCCCCTGATTGGATATCAGCTAGCATGCCAACACCTTAAATAAGAAATAGTTTTCTAAGATCTACAGAGATACTTGCAGGAACATCTCAGCAAGCAAGAGCCCAAAAGTGGCAGGCTAAAGCCCAGAATCTCAATCCGTGGCTGATACCGGATCAGAAACTCCCTCCTGGGCACACAGAAGAATGGGAGACTTGGAAGTCCCTGAACAGGCTGCGCTCTGGCACCACGAGATGCAGAGCCAACCCGAAGAAATGGGGCCACAAAGTGGAGTCCACAACATGTGAGTGAGGAGAAGAGCAAACCACAGACCAGCTACTACCATGCAGCCTGAGCCCTGCCACATGCACAATGGAGGCAGGCCCGGATTACCCATAAGGCCATCCTAGGCCATGGCCTAGGGGCGCAAGCCAAGGGGGGCACAATTCAAATGGAACCAAAACAAAAAAATGTTGAAACAAAACTGCAACGCAACTCTCTCTCTCTCTCTCTCTCTCTCTCTCTCTCTCTCTCTCTCTCTCTCTCTCGGGGAAGGGGGGGGAGAGCGCTGCGAGGGGGTGGGGGGGAGGCAATGCGCCCCCCCTCACCATCGCCCCCGCCCCCTTGTCAAGGAAGGAGGCGCGCGCGAAGAGGAGGAGGCAGAGGAAGCCCCGCCCGGGGCCACTGCCGGCCCCGTGGACGGGGCTTCCTTCCTTCCTCCTCCTCCTCGCGCGCCTCCTTCCTTGACTCAAGGAAGGAGGGAGCACTGCGCAGAGGAGGAAGAGGAGGGAAGCCTCGACCCCAGGGCTGCTGCCCTTCCTTCCTCCTCCTCCTCCTCATGCGTCCTTCCTTCCTTGACTCAAGGAAGGAGGGAGCGCCGCAAAGAGAAGGAGGCAGAGGGAAGCCCCCCACCCCCGGGGCCGCTGCCGGCTCCAGGGGCGGGGCTTCTGTCCACCTCCTCCTCCTTGCGCCCTCCTTCCTTAACTCAAGGAACGAGAGCACGCGGTGCTGCGAGGAGAAGGAGGAGGTGGGGGTGCGGTAGAGGTTGGTTTGGGGGTGTAATTCCAAAGTGTGGCCTAGGGCGCCAAAAGGGGTTAATCCGGGCCTGAATGGAGGACCTTCTTATAGCAACACCAGAGGCACTCCAAGTGGCCAGCTACTGGTCAAAGGACATTGAATCAAATACTAAGTTTGCAAACTGTGTGTTTTGTTTGTTTATTTGTTTGTTTAATGCAATACAAGTGTTTGGTTCGCTCCTGACACAATCAATAAAGAAATGCATTGTCAAAGGCTTTCATGGCCAGAATCACTGGGTTGCTGTAAGTTTTTTCAGGCTGTATTGCCATGCTCCAGAAGCCATACAGACCTCACAACCTCTGAAGATGCCTTTAGCCATAGATACAGCCGAAACATCAGAGAGGATGCTTCTGGAACATGGCCAGACAGCCCAAAAAGCTCACAACAACCATTTCCAGCATCTGTTTGTTTGGGCTCAGTCTCAATGTGGGTTTTGGGCCAGTTTCTCTCTCGTTTTCTCAGCTGGGGATCAAAGCGGACCTTGGCGGCACCTTCCCGGCCGTGTTTCATGTTGCAATTGTGGTCTGTCTGAATGGTCGGTCTTTTCTTTCCACGGAAATTTTGCTCAGGCGTTTTGGCCCATCTGTTTGGAATTGCTCCCCGAAGACCCCGCGTTGACCTCTTTCCCCAGGGACAATGAATCTCCATTTGTGGGTCTCAATCTCTCATAATTGTTTCTCTTTGCCTTCGTTCCCGCAGACCCTGGGACTGCCACGTCGATGAGCCATGCTTCCTTTTCCCCACTGCAGTTATGTCTGGCTTATTGCTTCTCATTATTTGCCAGTTTGGATCATGAAGTCCCCAGGATTCCTACATCGCCGCCGTTGCGACATCTCCTTCCGATGCACGTTTCTCGGTGGTTCTTTGTCAATGGAAATATTATTATCATTATTTGCATCAAGGATTCCAGTGTTGACGGCTTTATTATCTGGGTGTTTCTCATAAATAAATGGAGAAGATGGGCCACAGTTGCATGTTGTTCTTTACACAGATCACAACTGTTGGTAGTTATTTTTTTTCCCCCAGCATTGGATTGATGCCGCTTGTCAGAAGCATCTGTATTTAAGCCCAAAAAAGAAACAAACACATTGCAACAACAGCAACATTAGCAGCAGCAAACAACAACAACAGTTCTTGGATGCTTGGAGTGCATTTTCCTTCTTTGCTTTTAATAGCTTGACAATGGGTGCATCTACATTGCAGAAGTGATGCAGATTGACTCCACTTTCACTGTCATGACTAATTGCTATGTAATCCCAGAAGTTGTAGTTTTACAAAGTCGCTGGACTTCTCTGCCAGAGAGTACGAGTGCCTCACTAAACGGCAAATCCCAGGACCAGAGAAGCAGATGGCGGAAGCAGAAGAATGGCCTGCCTTAGTGGAGTGTGCTTTCCCCATCCATGTTTAACATTGGCACAAATGACCAGCCACTGCCAGAAGGGAGAGAGAGTTTAATCAATGCTGACGATTGTGCCATCACTGCTCAAGCAGGGAGATTTGAATTGCTTGAACAATAGCTCTCTGAAGCTTTAGGTGCTCTTACTGCCTATTACAGGGAAAACCAACTGATTCCTAATCCATCTAAAATGTAGACATGTGCTTTTCACCTTAAGAACAGCCAAGCATCCCGAGCTGTGAGGATTACCTGGGCAGGCCCGGATTAACACTTTTTTGTGCTCTAGGCCACAGTTTGGAATTACGCCCCCTTTAAGCCAACCTCCCGCCACCTCCAAGGTCCCCATTCCCACGGGCTGGAAAGCTCCGCTGTGCTCTGATGGTCTCCTCAGGAGTCGGGAGGCTTGGGGAGAGCGCAGCAAGTGCAAACTTGCTCCAAAGGCACGCACGAGAGAGAGAGTATGCGAGAGAGAGAGAGAGCGTGCACGAGAGAGAAAAAGAGATAGAGAGAGTGTGAGAGAGAGTGCGAGCGAGAGAGAGAGAGAAAGAGAGCGAGTGAGAGAGTGAGAGAGAGCACGCACGAGAGAGAGAGAGAGCGCGTAGAGAGAGAGAGAGAGAGCACGAACGAGAGAGCGAGCAAGAGAGAGAGAGAGCACGAGAGAGAGAGAGAGAGAGAGAGAGAGAGAGAGATGGAGGGGACGGAGCAGAGACTTTGCTGGGAGAAGGAGCGAGGAGGGGCATGAGAAAGGGGGAAAGAGGGGCGCAGTCTAGTTTTGGGTTTTTTTGGTCCATGATCTGCGCCCCTCCCCCGGCTTGCGCCCCTAGGCCATGGCCTCGTTGGCCTTATGGGTAATCCGGGCATGGACCTGGGAAGGAATCCCACTGGCGCATTGCAGCACACCAAACAACTGGGAGTCACTCTGGACCATTCTCTGACCTACAAGAAGCACTGCTTGACTATCAAGCAAAACGTGGACACTAGAAACAATATCATAGGAAAGCTGAGTGGCACAACCTGGGGATCACAACCAGACACAGCGAAGACACCTGCCCTTGAAGGGGTTCAAAATGCTGAAGTGTTAGCTTAAAATGAAAGTGCCCCTCTTTGCAAAAGGGATCAGAAAGATCGAAGGCAAAGGGGAGAGTGTGTCTTCCAGATAACACAGGATGTTCGGATGTTCCAATTTCAGTGACCTGACAATTCAATGCTTATCTAGATACAAATAATAAAATGTTTATAGATGCTGGCGACGCATATGTAGAGCTTATTAGTTGAAAGTGTCAAAAGGGCAAAACAATGGGGAAAGCATGTTTTTAAGAACCTGATTGGATAAGGGATGTGAATAGAAAGGTTACACCATGCCTAGTAAAAAAAATGTATAAAACATAACAGAAAGAATGTAGTGGGACGGGAAGCTCTTTCGTTGAAGGCACTCGCTCTCTTCGGCTGCATTTGTCTCTGCGTAGCCATGCTGAAAATAAAATATTTTTTTCTACTAAGGAGACTGGTTGTTTTTGCTTTTGATTGCCTGCTCTGCGGGACTGAAGTTAAAGGGGATCCAGCAGCCCCAGAGGGGGCAACCAGAGGCTGTTCCAAGAGAGACGATCGCCGTTTTGTGACCCTGCTGCTGAGTACGCGTGCCCAGTGTGGAAAACATCTCACCACATTAAAACAGTAGATGTGGCTCTTAATGAGACATGCCGCATTATCACAGGATACCTATGCCCCATACCACTGGAGACATTATACTGTTTAGCTGGCATTACACCCCCTGGCATCTGT
>JARBWK010000731.1:0-25526 GCA_030556195.1 Anolis apletophallus
CCCATCCTCCTGTGTTGTGGCTGGTTGTACCCATGACACCCATACCTAGCTTCTTGTGGCTGCTCTAGCTAGCGAACGTCAGAGTGGGATGAGATGGGCTTTAGCAACTCAACAGATAAATCAAGTGTAGTGGACGCTCCTTCCTTGGAGGTTTGTAAACAGAGGCTTGGTAGCCATCTATCAGAGGAAATGTGCTTGTGCTCTTCCTACATGACATGGGGTTGGGCTAGATGGCCCTTATGGTCTTTTCCAACTCTGATTCTATGAAAGTTCCCCATCCACTGGGGAAACCAAGCAAACCAGACACGTAATTGTACTTCTTTCTTTCGGGATTTTACCCCGCTCTTCTCAACCCCCGAGGGAGGGGGGACTCAGAGCGGCTTACAGTACGGCACAATTCGATGCCCACATAATAACAATATAAACCCCAAAACACTTCAACAATTAAAATACATTAAAAATACATTAAAATACAACTACATTATCACCATACACATTCACTCTGGATTAAAACAATGTTCATTGACAATTGTACTTGTCAATGAAAGCCTTCTCTCAAACATTTCACAGTCAATAAACCGGGACTTGTGTGGGTAAGCAACATCAAAGTGTGGCCAAGATGGGGAAAAGTATTAACGAGAAAGAATGCACAAGCTAGGGGAGGAGGCTGCAGAGGTTTGCTTTTGCCCGAGTCCTCTGCGTGCAAGCTGCTCTTGCAGTTTCAACCCAGTCTGCAGCAACTGAAGTAAGTTGAGATCAAAAAGGGGGAAAATTGGGATATTTAAGAAACAGCTGAAAATGTTGGACAACAGAGGACTAATTCTTGCAAAATAAGGAAAGTTGGAGTGTATGAAGAGGAAAAAAAACATTTTGAAATCAAATAGCACTTCAGAATCTCTTCTGGATTCCAGAAGGGTGCAGTTAATCACTTATGAGCATATGCTTATTAGTGTGACTAACAAAACAGAAGTAGATTTGAAACACGGCAAGATATATTGTCTTGACTTTTTTGGAGTCATTTTTGTTAGCTATGGCAGGTGATCTTGTTCCCAATATGGGCGACTTGAGGATAAAGGTTTTGCGTCTCATTTCAAGGCCTTAAAAGCCTTGTCATAATATTCAAATACTATATTTCTGTTTTGTTGTGTCGTGGCCTTGTGTGATCCTCGCTGCTTGATTAAGTTCAGAAATAGGACGGCCTCTTTGTTCTGCCAGGATTAGCCCCTGGTGCTTCAAAACAAAAGGCACGGATTGATAATGTGGGATCTGTTGTGTTAGACTCAGGGCCAGGGCATGGTTGAAGTGGTGGTTGACTCGGGCCTTGGTGGATTTGAAACAGGAGCTGAGCTTTCACAGCAGTGAACCTTGATTGGGCCGAACAATGATCGCTGTACCATGGAGAAGAAGACCCGTAATGCACTCCCACTTGAAAGAAACAAAACAAAACCTGATCCTCGAGTAACCTTAGACGCTATTTGCTCGAGCGGGTCAGAAAAGCGCTCAAGTAGCTGAGATTAAAGAGCTCCTTTGCCAATCATCGGGTTTCTGTTCCAATGTCATATCCACAACCAGCTTCTAAACTCTCTCTCTTTCTCTCCCTGCGGCCCTTCTTTGGATCGATGTACTGGTCAGATAGTTTCATAAATCAGAGCTGATTTAGTATACATGCAAAACTCTGCACAGATCATGCATGTTCATTTTAAGAGATAACTTGAGGTTTGAGGAAAAACATGTACACAAAACATATACATTGCTATTATTTTATTTATTTATTTATTTCATTTGGCTTCTATGCTGCCACTCCCGGTGGGCTCGGGGCGGCTCACGACACTAAAAAGATCACGGAATAAAAGCAGCAATACAAAGTAAAAACATGCCTTTTTATAAGGTTACAGATTCAAATTTCCCGCTCCCAGACTGGCTTCACATTGATTGGATGGAATCTTGCTGGTTGGCTGTGTCTCAGCCAATGGGGGCTCAGTCCACTTCCGGTTTCCAGCCAATGAGGGCGAAGAGGCGGGCGATGAGTAGAACAATGAAGGCAGAAAAACATTTTGATGGGATTAATTATGTAGATCAAGTGGCCAAGTTCAGCAAGAACCCTCCTGTTTTCAAGCTGAGCAATTCTATTGTCTTTTGGTGTAGCACAGCAGTTCTCGTTTGTGCCTGGAGGGCAGGGGACAGGGCCTGGGGTCCCATTAGCATTAGAACCAGCCGTGCTAGAACTGGATTCTGAGGATGAGCTAGATGACTGGGGCGAAGGACAGCTTTCCCGCAAGAGCCTCTTTCACCCACAGAGAGCTTGGCCTGGGAAGAAATGTGTTTTGGTCCAAGGGATGATTCAGATCACCAGGTGCAATCTGATAGTGATGCAGGGAGTTATGAACACCCGGGAGGGAGATCTTCCCAGGAGCCCCTTGAGGAAGATATGGAACAAAGCGCATGGGAAATGGCTAGGGAGGAAAGCTCTCAGAGAGATAGCAACACAGCTGCCGAAAGACAAGGTCAAACTTTTTGATAGGCGACGGAGCATTGAGGCTAGTAGGAGGGATTGGTCCCTAGACCGACCGAGGTCCGTCAGCAGAGATTGGAGACGAAGAAGCCTAGAGCGTCGAGGACCTCGGCCGAAGGATTAAGTATAGGATCCGTGGGAACGAATCCTCAGTTCTCCGGCCACGTCTTACCTGGATAGGCGTGAAGCGGAGTGGGGCCACAAGCAAAGCGGTGGTCATCAAGCCTTGCCTTGCTTTTGCCTTGCCTTGTTTCCTGATCCGCATTGATTTGCGGAGCCTTGCCTTGTTTCCTGATTCGCGTTATTGCGGATACCTTGCCTTGTTCCTGATTCGCATTGATTTGCGGAGCCTTGCCTTGTTCCTGATCTGCATTGGCTGCGGAGCCTTGCCAAGCTTTTACCTGTTACTTCGTTACTTTGGACATTCTTACTTCAAGCCTTTTGGATTATATCTCTTATTATTGGACTATATTCTTTGGAACTGTTTTTATACTCAATAAAGTAGTTAGCCTTCAGTACGTCTCTCTGTGTGTGATTAAGGGGCCTGCCAAGTCTGTGCATTGTGACAGTTGGCCGGAGAACCTACTGAACCCCTTATCACACCACGGGACGCCGAAAGAAAAGACCCCGGCAGTCGCAGCCATGGCAGGCCTGACGGACGCGGAGGTGGCAGCTCTGCAACAGGAGGTGGGAGAGCTGAGGACCAGAGCCGGACGCCACCGGGAGTGACTGCGCCTAGCCGTTTGGGGCAACCCTGCCCAAGTTGAGGTGTTTCTCTGCCAGGTGGACATGTACCTGGAGCTGCGACCACCGAGTTTGCGACTGACCGAGCCCAAGTGGGGTTTGTTTTCAACTTGATGGAGGGCACGGCAGCGACGTGGGCTACGTCGTTGATCCAGGCCCAGTCTCCCCATACCCAAACACTGCGGGCCTTCAGAGACGCTATTCGGGCGACCTGGGGCCCACCCGTGAACGAAGAGTTGGCCGAGCGTGACTTAGCTCGGCTGACGATGAAGGATCTGTCCCTGTCCCAATACATTTCTCTCTGAGTGCTGGCCGCCCAGGTGCAGTGGAACGTTTCGGCGTTGCGTTACCACTACACCGCGGGGCTGACCACGGAGCTCCAGCAAGAGATGTTAAAGCACCCCCGCCCCGCGGATTTGGAGGCGGCGATCACTTTGAGTTTACGTGTCGAAGCGGGACTGCAAACCCGGAGGCGGTGGGATAAAAGTGTGGTGGAGAAGCCGACGGCGCGACGGGAGCCTGGGTCTGGCCAGTTCGTGCCCCGACAACTCGCTCAGCCACCACCGGGCTTGGATGACCCATGCAACTCGGCACGGTGCGGCCCAAAGTGGACCAGGCGGAAAAAGCACGGCGGCAGCGTCTGAACTTGTGTTGGTACTGCGGGGGGGCTGGTCATTTTTCCAAGGAGTGCCCCAAAAGCCGCGTGGGAAGACCCCCCGAGCCTCCGCCGCAGTTGGAGGGGTCCCAGAGGCTGAAGAAGCCATCCAGGCGACGGGGGAAGGGGCCGGTCGAGTGTAAGAGGGTTCGCTCACTCGGCCGACGTCGCTTCTCTTCCTCCTGAACCCAAGACTGGACAATTGTTCCTTGTAATGGTTGGACTGTGGTCGCCCGAGAAGGGGCCGATGATGGTCCATGCCATGATTGACTCGGGAGCCACCAACAACTTCATTGATGCAGACTATGCCAAGTCTGCTGGATTACAATTTCTGGATCTCCAAGAGCCAAAGGGCGTACAGACTATTGATGGGAGAACCCTGAAAACGGGGGCTGTGACTCAGTATACGGCCCCTACCAAGATGTGGACTAGCTCCCATAAAGAGGACATTTCTTTTCTTGTGACCAAGCTCCCTGATTTTCCCATTGTTCTGGGCATTGTGTGGCTCGCTCTGCATGATCCCCAGATTTCCTGGACTAAGAGACAGCTCGTTTTTTCCTCCGACCATTGCCAGAGTCATTGTCTCACGGCTCGGGCGTGTCTGGCCCAAGAGGTGGAGACGGTGGCCACACTGCCCAAGAAATATGCTGGTTTCTGGGACGTTTTCAGCGAGAAGGAGGCTGAGCGCTTGCCTCCCCACCGGCCCTATGATTGTGCCATTGAACTCGAACCTGGAGCCCTATCCCGCGGGGCAGACTCTACCCTCTCTCGGAACCAGAGCAACAGGCTCTCCGGGATTTTCTGGATGAGAATCTGCGAAAGGCTTCATTCGGCCTTCCCAGTCCCGGCGGGGCTCCCATTCTGTTTGTCAAGAAGAAATCGGGAGTTGCGGCTCTGTAATGACTATCGAGAACTCAACAAGATCACGGTTCAGAACCGCTACCCCTCCCCTGATCCCCGAGCTGCTGGAGCGAATGCGGGAGCCAAGGTGTTCACTAAACTGGATTTGCGGGCGCCTATAACCTTGTCCGGATTCGCCAGGGTGACGAATGGAAGACGGCTTTCCAGACCAAGTGGGGCAGTTTCGAATACCTGGTGATGGGATTCGGTTTGTGCAACGCTCCAGCCTGTTTCCAACATTTCATGAATGACATTTTCCGGGACCTGCTAGATCGTTATCTGGCAGTCTACCTGGATGACCTGCTGATTTTTTCTCCGGATCAGGTGACCCATGACCGCCATGTCAAGGAAGTCCTCCAGAGACTAAGAGCCCACGGGCTCTATGCTAAGCTCGAGAAGTGTGCTTTTGATCTTCGGGAGGTTGACTTTCTGGGCTACCGCATCTCCCCAACGGGCATTGCCATGGATGACACCAAGGTCCAAGCTGTGGCTGACTGGGCAGCTCCGGCCAGCAAAAAGGACATTCAACGATTCCTGGGCTTTGCCAACTACTACAGAAAGTTCATTCCTGACTTTGCCAAGTGGGCTGATCCGATCACCCAGTGTTTGCGGGGAAAGGTGCCGTTCCGGTGGACGCCGGAGGCAGATGTGGGGTTCCGCAAGTTCCCCAGGTTGCAACGCCTTGGTCTTTTCAGCCTTGAAAGACGGCGTTTAAGAGGTGACTTGATCGAAGTGTATAAAATCATGCATGGGATAGAAAAGGTGAATAAAGAAAAACTGTTTTCTTTGTCACAAAACACTAGGACTAGGGGGCACTCCCTGAAGCTCCAAGGTAGGAAAGTTAGGACTAACAAAGGGAAATATTTCTTCACCCAGAGGGTCATTGGGTTATGGAACTCACTTCCAGAAGAGGTTGTGACAGCTGTCAGCCTGAACAACTTCAAGGCAGGATTAGACAGATTCATGGATACCAAGTGTATCGGTAGTTACTGAAAAGGACATTCAAGTGCCACCTCGGAGTTGGTTGAGGTAGGCAGGATTTCCCTGGGTACTGGTTGTGGGGGGTCGGGAGCAGGTGAGGGTTTTGCCCTCCTTTCTGCTAGAGATCCCCGTGTACAACTGGTGGGCCACTGTGTGATACAGGATGCTGGACTAGATGGGCTGAGGTCCGATTCAGCATGGCTCTTCTTATGTTCTTATGTTCTTAAAGCAGCTGTACACCACCCAGCCGCTTCTGCAGCACCCCAACCCCCGCACCCCTTTCATCGTGCAGGCCGATGCTTCGGACGTGGCGGTGGGAGCGATCCTGTTACAGCCTCAGGGGACTGACTTGTTGCCCTGTGCCTACTATTCCCGGCAGCTGATGGCTCCGGAAAAGAACTATACCATTTGGGAGAAGGAACTTTTGGCCATCAAGGTGGCTTTCGAAGTCTGGAGACATCTGCTTGAAGGGGCCAAATTCCCGGTGGAGGTTCACACCGACCACCGGAATTTGGAACACTTGAAGTCCCAGCGCAAATTGAACCAGAGGCAACAGAGATGGTCCCTCTTCTTTGAGAGATTCAATTTCCGCATTCACTATGTGACCCCCAAGCAGACCAAGCAAGCTGATGCGTTGTCGCGGAAACCGCAGTACGTTCGTGCTGGCGAGGGGCTTTCTGAGGCCCGTCTCCTGAAAGCGAAGAACTTTGCTGCGGCCCGGGCGGCTCCTGTGAATCCCCCCGTTGGCTCCACCGGCCCCTAAGGACAAGAGGCCTTTGAGTGAGCGGGTCCAGGCACGCCAACGGACCGATCCCTGGGTGCAAGAACAGCTGACTAAGGGGGTGCAAGCCCCCTTCCAGGTAAAGGACGGGGTCCTTTACCACCGTGACTCTGTTTATGTTTCCCCGGGCCGAGAGGGAGGATATTCTCAAACTGTGCCATGATAGTCGGGCTGCCGGCTACTTCGGGCTGTTCAAGACCCTGTAATTGGTATTAAGGGATTTCTGGTGGCTTAAGGTGCGGAGGGATGTGGAGGACTACGTGGGCTCTTGCCCTGTGTGTCAGCGGGCCAAGAACCCGGGGGGCAAGCCGGCCGGTTTGCTCCAGCCGCTTCCCACCCCCTCTGCTCCCTGGAAGATGATTTCGGCTGACTTCATCACAGACTTGCCCAAGTCCAAGGGCTTCACCACGATCCTGGTTGTGGTGGACTGTTTCACCAAGATGGGACACTTCATTCCCTGTGTGGGGGTGCCTACTGCCAAAGAGACTGCTGATATGTTTGTGCAACATGTGTTCCAGCTGCATGGCCTGCCTCAGAGTTTGGTGACCGACCGCGGCACCCAGTTCACTTCCCAGTTCTGGAAGGCTGTCCAGAAGTTGCTGGGGATTGATGTGCGGATGTCCACGGCCCATCACCCCCAGTCTGACGGCCAGACCGAAAGGGTCAATGCCACCTTGGAACAGTACCTGCGGTGCTATGTCAACTATCAGCAAACCAACTGGGCGTCCTTGTTGTCTCTGGCGGAGTTCGCCTACAACAATGCGACGCACGAATCCCCTCAAGGAGACTCCTTTCTTTGCCAACTATGGACACCATCCTCGTTTCTACCCTCCGGTGGACCCGTCCGGAGGGGCGTCGAAGCGAAAGATTGGCTTCAGGAGCTTACTGCCTTGCAAGACTTGCTGCGCACTCAATTGGACCATGCTAGCGGATTACAAGCGGATGGCTGACCGGCGGCGTCAGGAGGGCCCTGCGATCCTGGTGGGGGATAAAGTTTGGCTGTCTACCAAGAATCTACCCACACAGAGGCCTAGCCGCAAGTTGGATGCTCGCTTTTTGGGGCCTTACACTGTTTTGGAGAAGGTGGGGCCTGTTTCGTTCAAACTGCAACACCCAGCGGACATGAAGATCCACCCTGTGTTTCACCGTTCTTTGCTCCGCCCGGCGAAGGGGGTGCGGCCTGATGTGACGCAGCCACCCCCTCCCCTGTGATGCGTGACGGCGAGGAGGAGTTGGAGGTGCAGGACATCCTGGATGCGCGTATCCGCTACCGGAAGCTGGAGTATCTCATTGATTGGAAAGGCTTTGGACCGGAAGAGCGTTCTTGGACGCGGGCTCGTGACGTCCATGCCCCGGACCTTGTCGCTCGGTTTCATCGCAAGTACCCTGACAAACCCAAGCCTCGGGGCGGCCTAGGAGGGCCCTGAGGGGGGGATAGTGTAGCACAGCAGTTCTCGTTTGTGCCTGGAGGGCAGGGGACAGGGCCTGGGGTCCCATTAGCATTAGAACCAGCCGTGCTAGAACTGGATTCTGAGGATGAGCTAGATGACTGGGGCGAAGGACAGCTTTCCCCGCAAGGGCCTCTTTCGCCCACAGAGAGCTTGGCCTGGGAAGAAATGTGTTTTGGTCCAAGGGATGATTCAGATCACCAGGTGCAATCTGATAGTGATGCAGGGAGTTATGAACACCCGGGAGGGAGATCTTCCCAGGAGCCCCTTGAGGAAGATATGGAACAAAGCGCATGGGAAATGGCTAGGGAGGAAAGCTCTCAGAGAGATAGCAACACAGCTGCCGAAAGACAAGGTCGAACTTTTGATAGGCGACGGAGCATTGAGGCTAGTAGGAGGGATTGGTCCCGAGCCCTAGACCGACCGAGGTCCGTCAGCAGAGATTGGAGACGAAGAAGCCTAGAGCGTCGAGGACCTCGGCCGAAGGATTAAGTATAGGATCCGTGGGAACGAATCCTCAGTTCTCCGGCCACGTCTTACCTGGATAGGCGTGAAGCGGAGTGGGGCCACAAGCAAAGCGGTGGTCATCAAGCCTTGCCTTGCTTTGCCTTGCCTTGTTTTCCTGATCCGCATTGATTTGCGGAGCCTTGCCTTGTTTCCTGATTCGCATTGAGTTGCGGAGCCTTGCCTTGTTTCCTGATTCGCATTGATTTGCGGAGCCTTGCCTTGTTTCCTGATCTGCATTGGCTGCGGAGCCTTGCCTTGTTTTCCTGATCCGCATTGATTTGCGGAGCCTTGCCTTGTTTCCTTATTCGCATTGAGTTGCGGAGCCTTGCCTTGTTTCCTGATCCGCATTGATTTGCGGAGCCTTGCCTTGTTTCCTGATCTGCATTGATTTGCGGAGCCTTGCCTTGTTTCCTGATTCGCATTGATTTGCGGAGCCTTGCTTTGTTTCCTGATCTGCATTGGCTGCGGAGCCTCGTCAAGCTTTTACCTGTTACTTGTTACTTTGGACATTCTTACTTCAAGCCTTTTGGATTATATCTCTTATTATTGGACTATATTCTTTGGAACTGTTTTTATACTCAATAAAGTAGTTAGCCTTCAGTACGTCTCTGTGTGTGTGATTAAGGGGCCTGCCAAGTCTGTGCATTGTGACAGTTGGTTGATAATCAAATGTCCTCATCTGTGTTATTCTCTGTTTGATAGACACAGATTAATATATTGCTGCAGGGTCTCAGTAAGGTGAAGGGTAACAGAGGAAATGCTGTGACCACATATGGGTTTCCGAGGCCCACAGGGATAGTCTCTTTGGGAATGGAAATTGTTTGCTGTTTAACCCATGACTCACTGGCAGACTAAAACTCAGAGACCAATTTGCCATAGATTGGCAAGAACCAGTTTTGGCCCAAAGGGAAGAGACCCTTTGGAGCTAGCTCCTGCTTGTTGTCATGCAAATGAGGCTTGCGGATGGGTGATTGAATCACAGGCTTCAGGAATGCAGCTGACAAGCCTCACACAGGGAGCTGGCTAAGGTAAACAGTGCCACTTTCATATTTTCAATATTACATACATGGGGAAAACATGAGGGGAGATACTTTGGGGTATATGGGGAAAATATACCACCCTGATCACCCCTGCCTACCCACCAAAAAGATACACAGTTTATTAGATTCATAAAAGATAGCCCAAGGGATCCTGGAAAGAAAAGAAAAAGTCTTTGGGATTTCATGTGGGTGATAAACCATGAGGCCCCTCGCAAGGGAGAAGCGTCCTGAGTCCATGGGGTGGGAAGAGGGGAAAATTTGCAAGGTTCATAAAAAGTCTTTGGGAGTGGGCAAAAGTCCATAAGAGTCCTGAGAAAGTTCATAATGCAAAAGGAAGATAACTGAGTGTATTCATAAAGTGTGGATTACAGGGGCATTGTCATGTGGGACCATGGGGCCATGGGAAGAGCCTTAGGTCCCCACATGGGGGAGAGATAGGGGATTATGGGATCACTTCCAGCCTGGTGTTCTTGGAAAAACTATGAATCCCTTGGTTTTAAACTATCTTCTACAGAGCCCAGGGAAGGGGGGGTCACCTCAGATATCAACAACAACAACAATAAACTTTATTTATACCCCGCCATCATAGTCGGGGTGAGTTCGGTAGGCGGGGTGAGTTCGGTAGGCGCAGGCCGACTGCTAACTTAACTACGAGAACTGGACCGAGCCAAAGACGGTCTCGACCCAGTTCTGACCTGCGGCCTATCCCCAGACACGCTGTTGGTAGACATCCAGTCATTCCCCCTTCCACTCTGGTGCTGGTTAACGCATTGAGGTTTCC
The DNA here is from genome assembly GCA_030556195.1 of Anolis apletophallus. Lineage (NCBI taxonomy): Eukaryota > Metazoa > Chordata > Lepidosauria > Squamata > Anolidae > Anolis > Anolis apletophallus. The sequence continues at coordinate 10,350 of JARBWK010000731.1, forward strand.
CAGACTTATTGTTCTGGGCGACTTTAATGTCCACGCCGACGCAGCCTCCATTCCATCTGCGGCCGCGGACCCTGTCTCGACCATGGCGACATTAGGCCTCTCCCTGTGTAATTCGGGACCCACACACTCAGCCGGGCACACCCTCGACCTGGTGTTCAGCGCGGGGGTTCAAGTGGACCTAGCCTCTGTAATAGAGGTTCCATGGTCGGACCACTGTGCTCTAAGTTTCCGGGTTGAGCAACCGCCCCCCCCCCATGCAAGGGCGCCGAACAGATTTTTGTTCGCCCAAAGAGACTCATGGAACCCGAGAGGTTCCTGAATGCTCTGAGGGACCTGGAGTCTACCAGCGTCTCAGTCGATGAGCTGGCTCAGGCTTGGAATACATCATTAGCTAAAGCTCTCGATGAGATTGCCCCTAGGCGACCTCTCCGACCCCGCAATCATCGGTCCCCTTGGTATACTGGGGACCTCAGGGCTATGAAGCGGGAGAGGAGACGGCTAGAGAGCGGGTGGCGGAAACTCCGTGACGGAGCCTCAATATCGGCCTATAAGCTAATTAAAGATACTTATGAGCATGCTGTCAAGGCAGCCAAAAATGTATACTATTCTGCCTTGATAGCGTCTGCTAGCTCATGCCCGGCCCAATTGTTTAAGATAATTCGATCTCTGACGACGGTCCCTACCGTCCCAAAGAATAGTGATCAGGCCCCCACCGCCGGTGCTTTTTAGAGCTTTTTCGCAGACAAGATACTGAGCCTCCGCCGGGACCTTCCGGCCACAGTTGATACAGTAAAAGTGCTCGAGACTCCGTGGCCCTCCGCCGGGCCCACCCTCGACCGGTTTCGACCACTGGACGCAGATGCTGTTGATAAGATAGTGACTGCAGCTCACCCGACCACCTGCTCCCTCGACCCGTGCCCCTCCTGGCTTGTTAGATCTTGCCTGGAGGGGTTACGTGGGCCTCTGTTGAATGTCATAAATAGCTCCCTTGAGCAAGGAGTCTTTCCAGAGTGCTTAAAAGAGGCGGTGGTGGCTCCATTACTGAAGAAACCATCATTGGACCCCGCGGTTCCCTCCAACTACCGCCCAGTGTCGAACCTTCCGTACCTGGGCAAGGTGGTTGAGAGGGCAGTAATGGAGCAGCTGCAGTCCTTCTTAGATGACACAACATGGTTAGACCCCTTCCAGTCCGGCTTCTGTTCGGGGCACGGGACGGAGACGGTCCTGGTCTCCATCACAGATCAACTCCGCTGCCAGCTCGACCAAGGCGGGTCTGCGCTGCTCGTGTTATTGGACCTCACGGCAGCGTTTGACACGGTCGACCACAATCTTTTGATCCACCGCCTGGCCATGGCTGGAGTGAGGGGACGGTCCTTAAATGGCTGTCCTCCTTCCTCCACCAGCGGTCTCAGCGTGTGAGGAGGGGCGGGTGGTCTCCGAGAGCTTCCCACTAACGTGTGGAGTTCCTCAGGGGCCATTCTCTCCCCTCTGTTATTTAACATCTACATGCAGCCGCTTGCACAGCTGGTGCGGAGTTATGGGCTGGTCTGCCATCAGTACGCTGATGACACCCAGCTCATTCTGAGAATGGATGGCAGGCCGGAATCCGTCCCCGATAATTTCCAACTTTGCCTCGAAGCCGTTACTGGATGGCTGCGAGCCAGTAGGTTGAGGGTGAATCCGGCGAAGACGGAGATCTTGTGGCTGGGCGGCCCGGGCGGGGTGGGTGCCCGGCTTCCGACCCTGCATCCAGCGCCGTCTGTGAGGAGCCTGGGTGTCCAACTGGACTCCCAGCTGTCCATGGAGGCCCAGGTCTCCATGGCCAGCACGGCTGCCTTCTTCCACCTCCGCCAGGCAAGGAGGCTGGCCCCTACCTCCCGGTGCGACTTAGCCACGGTGATCCAAGCCACGGTCATCTCAAGGCTAGATTACTGTAATGCGCTCTACGTTAGCCTGCCTATGTCATCGATCCGGAAGCTCAAGCTGGTGCAGAACACTGCCGCCCGGCTCCTGTCTGGGGCTCCAGCAGGTTGCCGTGTAACACCAATCTTGCAGGATCTGCACTGGCTGCCAATTGAGCACCGGGTCGCCTTCAAAGTGCTGGTTCTTACCTTTAAGGCCATACACGACCTGGGGCCAGCGTATCTGAGGGACCGTCTCACCCCATATTGCCCAGCGAGATCACTTCGGTCCGAAGAGGCCAATTTGTTGGTAGTACCTTCGGTAAAATCGGCACACCTAACATCTACCCGCCGGAGGGCGTTCTCTGTGATAGCGCCTACGCTATGGAACGCCCTCCCGGCCGAAGCCAGAGCTCTGAAAGACCTACTCCCATTTAGGCGGGCCTGTAAAACTTATTTGTTTAGGCAGGCCTTTGGGGAGTAGGTTGTGCTCACACCTTCAGGGCTATGATGGTGTTGTTGTTCTTGGATCCCACTGTATTTTATTGTTTAAATGTGTTTTTAATCGTTGTTTTAACCTGTGGCGCCATGCCATTGGCTCTGTGAGCCGCCAGGGGCCCCGGGAGTCTGCGGCGAAAAAGCCCCAATAAATAAATAAATAAATAAATAAATAGTCATTCCTGCTTACAGTGGTTTCACAACTGTAACAAACTGTCCCACCTTGCAGAACCAGTGTTAGCTCTGTAAAGGCCCAATAGCTAGGCAGCCATTTTAGGTGGAGGAACCAGCAGGCATCCATTTTAGAATACACATTGCCAGAGGGGGCGGAGTCAGAAGGCAGCCTGGGAGGAGTGTGTAAAGCCACCTGATTGGATGGGAGTCCTAGAGGGAAAGTGGGCAGAGCTTGGTCAGAGGGTGAGAAAAAAGGGAACCTTGGAGATTGTTCAAAATCTGACAGTTGGAGTCAGTTGGGAGTTGGAGTCAGTTGGGAGTTGGAGTCAGTTGGGAGTTGGAGTCAGTTGGGAGTTGGAGTCAGTTGGAGCTCGGAGTCAGAAGAGAGTTGGAGCTAGGAGCCAGTTAGCAGTTGTGGAAAAAGGAGTTTGACAGTTAGTTTAAGCCAGACCCTGAAATTGGGGTGTTTGTACTGAGGGAACTGTTTAGTGGAGTACTAAAAGTTTCTCCGTTTAAAGGCTTTGCCTGGAACCTGGAACTCAAGCACCGAACTACTTCTGAAACCATAAAGCTTTGTGCTAGAATATTGCAACCATTAAGCTTCTGTGCCTGTTCTAAGTAAACAAATAAACCTATTTCTTTGTTCATTTATTATTTATTTATTTATTACTCGAACCTCTAACCCGCCACTCCCCGGAGGCTCGGGGCGGTTTACAGAAGGCATAAATGCAAAATAAACAAGTGAGCAACAAACAGGACAGTACAACAACATCAATAGAGAGGGGAAGGGCAAAGGGCAGGGGAGATAGGACATGAGTATGGAATAGAGTGCCCAGGCGGACCTATGCGGGCACCACCCTGCCATCGAACGAAGGAAGCATGGGAGGTCTCAAAGAGATCTCTCGCAACTGGCGGCAAGTGAGCCGAGTGGCCTGGCTTCCTCTGTCCAGTGGTCTGGAAGGGGGAATCGGACCTGCCAAGAAGGTGTCTTTTCCCGGCTTCGAACGTGTCCAGAGGGGCTCACGCTGCTTAAAACTCGAGCTCAGAAAAGTTCTGGATCGGAACGATCTCCAGGACATGGGTCCGAGTGAGGTTCATAACAACCAAAAGCCTCTGTGTGTGTCTCTCATACAACCTCCCTCCATAAAGAAGACTGGGGGAAAGTGTTATGATATTGGTGGCAGCCCTACCTAAAACTTGTGTGTGTGTTTTGCCCTCTGTGCCCCAAAATCCTTTACATCTTGGTGGCAGCGTCGAAGATTTGTGTGTGGAGTCCTGTACCCTGTTAATTACATAAGTCTTTTACATTATTTGGTGGTAATTGCTTACAACAACTCTCCAGTGTAGTCCACCTTTCTCCTGATATAGGGCACATATATGTCAGCTGTTACTTCTCCCAAGGTTGGGATAATTGGACTCCTGATCAAAGAACTTGATGAACTTCTGATCCAAGCACTTGGTTCATGACACCAAAGCGCCAGTGACAAATAGTTCAGTAAATAAATAGAAGTAGAACACACAAGGCTATGCCAACCCCTTATTATTTGTGAGAGGAAAGTATTTTCTTATGAGATCCTTAAATTAAGTTTTTTCTTTCCTTCCGGTGTGCTCAGCTGCACACAAAGCAACAGGGAATGCCACTCGATAGAGTGAGAGACGCTGAAACCATTCACACGGTCCCTCGACTCTGTACTCCAGAAACAAAGTGAAACAGAACAATGGCAGCTAAACTGCAGCATGGTATTAATTGCTAATTATTTTACCAGCCCGCCTGAAACGCCTCCCAGCACTCTAAATCAATTTTTAATCCAGTTAAACAGCCGAGGAATGCTCCATCACAAAACATGTAATTACAGGGGATTATATCACACCTCCAGCATTTGGCGAAAGCCCTCGGTGGCAAGAGATTTTCAAAAGCGGGGCAGCACCAGATTGTTCTATTCTTGAATTCTGTACTTACAGCAAAATTGCTAGTTATGGCTACAATGCGCTCATTGTTCAGGCTTTTGGCTCCTGTTCGGCAGGTTTTGAAACCCAGCTTTAAAATAAACACAGCCGCACAAAAAGCGGATTCCTCTCCCCCGTTCTTCTTGGCCCCGCTCCTAACAACGCTGTGATAGCAAATCAAGGAAAGCTAATATTCATTCTGAAAAGGAATTGCAAATACTTGCAAAGCAAATTCCCGAGGGGTATGACACAGCAGGTAGCAACATTATCCATATTCCTATTGTAGCTCTCTTAACAAATGGTTAAAGCGAAACTACTTAGAATAGTAAGAGTTGGAACGCATTTGCTCTTCAACATTTTTCTCAAACACCTCCCACAAATATTGTGGCTGGGTAGATGCTTGGATCCATTAACTCCAGCTTCCATCTCCCCCACTCAGGATAAGGAATCGTGTGAACTCTAGTACACATTATACAGAAGGCTGAATTATTATTTCTTATTATTATTAACCTCAAACTTCTATACCGCCACTCCCCGAAGGCTCGGAGCGGTTTACAAGAATTGAGAAAAAACAATACATAGAATCACAGACAGCAGGAAGGGTAAAGGGGAGGGGGAAGGGGGTCAGAGGGGGAGGTCAGATCGGAGAGTCGGGGGCCCCATGGGGACCTCCGGGACATCCACGGCTCCGAATGCATTCCCAGCACCCCCAAGGGGTGGCACACCAGGACAGCGGATGCTGTAACGGGTCCACGGGCAGTCACACAGCCCTACAAAAGGGCAGTTGTCACCACGCGCACATGGCACCCCCTCCGGCAGTCCAATTGGACAAGGTGGGCCACTCGTTAGGTCCTCGGGTGAGGTCTTGGCATTGACAGGTGCTTTAACAGGACTGCTGTTTTGTCTGGTGGAGAAACCCGCCCCCCAAAAGGTCCTAGACCTATAGCGCCGTCTCCGCCGGCAGGGGTCTTGTTGGTCCTTACTTGGAGGCTTGGTGCCCTTTATGACAGTTGTTGAAACCCCCTCCACTGAGTCATTATTGGGTGCTTTCAGAGTCGAATCAGTCTTGAGCAACGATGATTTCCCTCTGTTTGCAGTGTTCAGGCTGCAAAAGTTGTGGTTCGATTTCCAAAATGGTCCATGCCCACACAAGAGGGAAGTATCAGAAGTAATGTAGGAGAAAACCAATTTTAGTTTGAGGTTTGGCAGGTTGATAAAGATTGGGCATCACTGGCCTAATTGTCAAAGAAATTGTATACAGGGGGCAGCACTGTCTGGTACAAGCAAAAAACTACTAAGGCAGTAATATAATCAAAATAGCTTTAAATATCAATCAATAACTCACAATGTGAGAATAGCAATGTAGCACATACATGTGACATAGAAATACATAGGTAATACGTGTGTATCACAATCATACAGTTATACAAACAGCAGAATGCATATAAGCAGTGTAGCATACAGTTCAACAAGCCACAGGAAACATGAGTCAATACAATACCATATGGTAATAGAAGGGCTGGAAGAACGCTGGGAAGGTGTGTCTCTTGTAAATAAGCACTAAGATAGTGAGAGACAGAACCTTTCTGTAAGAGGAATGTACCCTGGAGCACTATGGCTCCAAAAGGAACCCGTAGATCGGGTGGCGAAAGCGGGTGAAGTCAGCGGGGTCTGGCCCAGCCGGAGAACGTCTTCCTGGTTGGAGACGCCGGCCCCGCCTATGCGGAGTCCGCAAAGGATGGCGGGAGTGGTAGTCCACACAATGGCAGCAGACGCCCGGGCTCGATAGTTGCGAGTGACGCGGGGGGAGAACTCGGGCCCCACAGCCAGATGTCACAGGGGACGAGTGGTGTGGGGACAAAGCCTGATGGCGAAGAGCTCTGTGTACAGCCGGCGGCAAGCTGTTTCGTCCTTTAGGGTTGTAGGACTTCCTCAGAGGCAGCGGTTTATCCAAATGTGACGTCCTCACCAGTGTTTAGTCATCAGGAGTCTCTTCAAATGCGTGGAGGACGGGCCATCCCTTCCAGTGGAAATGGCCCTTCACCCGCTTTCGCCACCCGATCTACGGGTTCCTTTTGGAGCCATAGTGCTCCAGGGTACATTCCTCTTACAGAAAGGTTCTGTCTCTCACTATCTTAGTGCTTATTTACAAGAGACACACCTTCCCAGCGTTCTTCCAGCCCTTCTATTACCATATGGTATTGTATTGACTCATGTTTCCTGTGGCTTGTTGAACTGTATGCTACACTGCTTATATGCATTCTGCTGTTTGTATAACTGTATGATTGTGATACACACGTATTACCTATGTATTTCTATGTCACATGTATGTGCTACATTGCTATTCTCACATTGTGAGTTATTGATTGATATTTAAAGCTATTTTGATTATATTACTGCCTTAGTAGTTTTTTTTCCTAATTGTCAAAGAGGCAACTATAGTTTGCACTTCTGAATTCTCATACAACCTTATCACACGGGGCAGAAGAAGCATCCTAGGATGCCCATGGAACCCCATGCCGCCCATCATACCATGTAGTTTGAATTTCAGAGGGGCTCCATGAATTAATCGGAACAGCCGCTCCATGTTCCATTAGGAATAACAGGGCTTCGTGATGAGGACCATATTGAGAAATGGCTGATAGATATATAGGCTTCCTAAAACTCAGTGGATGACCAAAACATTCTGAAACCTGGCAGGCTTAATGTCCTAAGATTCATCCTGATAACCATAAAAGTGACAGAGAAACAATTGCCTACTAAAGGATCAAATCTTAATGAAATTTCAGAAATTTGGATTACAAATCAGAACCAGACCCCTCTGGATCTGTATTAATTGAATCTTTACTAATCTTTACATCTGAATCTCAGAATTCAGGAACATCGATGAGATGCCACATGACACCATCTCTGCAGCGCCTGCACTGGCTGCCTGTTGAGTATAGAGCCTTACACAAGACCTTGACCTTGGCTTTCAAAGCCCTACGGGGCCGGGGCCCAACATACCTAAAAGACCGCTTGCTGATGCCTGCTTACTCAAGGACCCCGCGGCCAGCAAACAAGAACCTTCTTCACGTACCAGGCTTGAAAGAGGCCCACCCGGAGACCACGAGACGGAGATCGTTCTCCGTTGTGGCCCCCGTTCTTTGGAACTCGATGCCACCGGACCAGAGAGCCTCCCTCGACCTGCCCCAGTTCCTGACCGCTCTGAAGACCTGGCTATTTAGGAAAGCCCATGGTTAATGCAGAACCAGGAACCCAAATACCGAGCCTGGCCCCTGCATTTAACCACTGAATATTTTAATCTAGTTTTAAATACTCTATTTTAATTGTGGAATTTGTTTTGTGTAAGTCGCCCGGAGCACTAACGTGGAGGGCGACTCAGAAATAATAAAGTCAGTCAGTCAGTCAGTCAGAAACAAATTACTAATCGGATTTCAGCCGTTTTGCACACCTCAAGTTTATATCAGGCTAAATATTCTACTATTGTTGCACCGTAGACCTGAAGGATCCCTCAGGAAACCACTTGAGACCGGCCATGATTAAATGCTTTATTTAGAATAAATGAATAAAGAAGGTAGATATATAGTCCATTGATGCTTCCAAGCGTCAGGGTATTGCAAAGCAATAATCCAAAGGTAAAACAGGATCAAAATAGGTAATAGAGTCTTGATGCCCCAATGGGCTAAGTCCAGGGATAAATTCTTGGCACGAAGACTTGGCAAACAGAGTCTAAAGGCTGGAAGGCCCAAGGGCCCAGGCAGAGTTCCGTGAAGACTTGGCTTGATACTAAACGTTGGCGAAAGATGCCATGCATCTCTAAGACCTATCTTAAATAGGTCTCACAGGCTTTGATCCTTACGACGCAAAGGTGCGTCGTAACTGGTTCTCATGAGCCGATCCCCGGCTGGGCTTTCTCAAGCCTCCCGCATCAGAATGGTATGTCTCCTCATTAGTGCCTGCACCTGGAAGGAAAGGAGTTAACCCGACTCCACTTTCCCAGCGCTTCTTATCGGCCCGGGATGGAGCTGAGCTTCGCCTGTCCTTGAACGTGGATTGAACTGGAGGCCTCTGCAGAGGCTTGCTTTTTGGCCTGGCTGGAATCACAGAAACAACATGGCTTTGGTCCGGTTTGGCTAAGGAAACAGGTTGGGGTCTGACAACTATAGATATGATCCCAGCTCTGTTTGAAAAGTTCTAGCTGGGATAGTACAATAATCCTGCAAAATCAAAACTTCTAACCGATTTCTAAAACTCAAAAGTTGACATCTTTATTTAAAAACAACTCAAAGCAACAAATTTATTTTCTTATTTCTGCTTCTTAAAACAAGAGCTAAGAAAGTGAGGGGAAGTGGAAGAGAGACCAGGATAAAACAAACGAGACGACATAAATATGCAATAGATTAAAAATGCACATACACATACATGCAAATACATGGACAACTGGACTTGTATACCCCCAATCTTGTTGGACCTCAAATGACATCCAAGGAAGCTCCTATAAATATTTAATCTAAATGAATATAATAATAATAATACACTTTATTTATATTCTGCTCTTCTCACCCGAAGTGGACTCAGTGTGGATTACAGGACACATACAGCAGACAATTCCTGCCGATTATGACATGCAAGGATATTTATATATATCAGGAGGATCTTTCTGGATCTTTCTGGATTGAGCCTGTTCGTCTTGGCTTTAACCGGGTGTTGTTGTTGTTATATTCATCACTGGGTGCTGTTGCTCCATTCCATCACAAGGGGTCACTGTTGTTCCATCTTCCTTGCTACCTCCCTCCTTCTTTCCGACAAGGAGCCTGCCAGCCAGCCGAATCCTCTTCCGGTACTCGTCTTCAATATTTATATTTATTGAAGTTAAAAAGTCAATTTGTAAAAAAGATACCTCCCCCGCTTATGCGGTACCTAATTTTCTACTTGCAGCTAGCTTTCGACAGCTTAGGTTAGCTGGGGCAGGGCTTACAGCTGAGTTACCCAAGTCAGCCCGGGATTCGAACTTGCCAGTTCAGATCTTACAGCTTGCAGCTACAGCTTTTGACCACTGTGCTAAACTCCCGGCCCTGAAACTGCCTGGGCTGTGAAAATAATTTAATCTGGAGAGTTTTATTTTACTGCAGATTTCACCCAGTCTGTACCCGCTGCGACCTGGCCACGGTGATCCAAGCCACGGTCATCTCGAGGCTCGACTATTGTAATGCGCTATACATTGGCCTACCCTTGTCAGCAATCCGGAAACTTAAGCTGGTGCAGAACGCTGCAGTGCGCTTGCTCTCAGGAGCCTCAAAATCTGACCACATGACTCCACTCTTGCGCGAACTGCACTGACTTCCGATTGAATTCCGGGTTGCCTTCAAGGTGTTAGTTCTAACTTTCAAGGCCTTATATGGTTTGAGGCCAGTGTACCTGAAGGAACGGCTTACCCCTTATGTGCCCAGGAGATAACTGCGTTCAGAGGGGCTCAATCTTCTGGATGTGCCGGGCATTAGGGTTTATAGACTGGCAAGCACGCGGCAGAGGGCGTTCGCCGTAGCAGCGCCAACCTTGTGGAACTCTCTTCCCGAAGAGACACAAGCTATTCCCGTTCCGCAGAGCAGTAAAGACCTGGCTCTTTAGACAGGCATTTGCCGTCTAAACCAATGCCGCACTACTCACCATCTTGCTGCGTTGCTGCCAGCATGCCCTTATTGCTGTTGTAGTTCTGTTGGTTGCATGTTTTATTTGGGGGGGTTTTAAATCTGTTTATTGCATTTTATGTGTTTTTATGTATTTTAATCCTGTGAACCGCTCTGGGCGCTAGAGAGGGCGGTATATTAAATTGAATAAATAAATAAATAAATAAATAAATACTTCTTAACCTCCAGGACGGGAGGCAGCTGGGGAATCATCTTAAACATGTGTACATTTGGAATGTGTACAAAGCACTTCTTAAACATCCTTTAGTCACTGAGGGAATTACATTGAACTACTTTTCATATGTGAACAAAATTTCACACATTTGAAATATATATATATATATATATATATATATATATATATATATATATATATATATAATTTCAACTACACACACAGAGTGAAAAGAGTCAGCTTTCTTTCTATTAAAAAGAAAGAAATGCCAGTGGAACTGCACCATAGACCAGATATGGTAGAAAAGCTGCCCATAGACCCAGATTGCACAGACTTTCTAGATCTGTATTTTGCTAATGAGTGAAAACAACCCAAACCACCATTAAAACCCGGGTACTAAAATGCAAAACTCAGAGCACCAAGCTCACACGGAAGAACAATTTCATTTTGCTTAATCAAAAGTTCACAATCCAGGCAACACAAAGACGAAAGCAGGAAAGTGAACTTTACAGCTGACCCTCTATCAGTGGTCAATCACTTGCCTTGGGTTCCATCTGTCCCTGAATAAGTGATGAATGGTTGAGAGATGCTTCCCAGTGGATTTGTATGCAAAATTCACTGGAAAGTTAAATAGCCATGAAATGTGGTAGGACAACTCATTGTACAAACAGCAACACGATTGGAAATACACGAGGGACCACTTGGGGGAAGACAATCAAGCGTAGCCGATTGGGAGACTTTGAAAGAGTGCCATGAGCATCTCCATGTAAAGACTTTCACCTGTTCCCTTAAATCACTCACACCAAAATCACGTCCGCCATCCGCTCCGACCCCAGGCGTGGAGCAGAAGGACATCAAAGGGTATGAGCAGATCAGGTGGCCGATAGGTAGCTTACTCATGTTGCTGGATAAAAGAAGTGTCGATAAGTTGCAAAAACAGGTGGACTTGAGATATTCACACCTGGGTGTGTGAATGGCATCGTTGTGACTTGCACTCTGCCTCCAAATAAGTCCAAAAAAAGAAAAGAAATGAATTTTTTTCTCATTTTGTGTGAACACATCTGTCGGTGATGTGGAACTGTATGTCGTCAAATGCTGATGTTCATTTTCAAAACTGGATTAGTGAAGAGTAAGATCCAGAAGCAAAGTGTAACCCTCTCCACAATTTTTATGTGTAAAAAAACCAAATATTTTTTAACAGGAAACTATATGTCAATTATAAGTTTACTATACAGAAGAAACAAGGGAGGTTGTTGCAAAGAACAAGATGTCTTATACACACACACACACACACACACACACACACACACACGCACACACAAGCTGAGGACCCGGCAGTGCCCGGGTTATTTGAGGAAGGCATTGTGTGCCAAGGTTGGTTCCTATTAGATGTTTATGTGGCTTGCAGTGGTCTCAGGAACTTAGTGAAGGTACTGCGAGTCCCGGGGGCCTAGTCAGGAAAATCAAGTTAAGGAAGCCTAACAATATGTTTTTACTGTAGGGCTACGTGTCTGTGACATGTCTGCCCATTTTATTGTTGTTATCCGCCCCGAGCCTGCAGGGAGGAGCGGAATATAAGATTGAACAATAAATAAATAAATAAATAAATAAATAAATAAATAAATAAATATCCCATGAGCTGAGGCCTAGTCAGGAAAATCAAGTTAAGGAAGCCTTTCTGTCAATTTTGGGGCTGGTTTGTGTTTTATAGGGGCTTTAGTGTTGTTTGGGAAGTGAATGACGTGAAGGTACTGCAAATCCCATCATTCGTGGCCCCTCCTGCCCTAAACCACACCAGGTAGTGAAGTGGGCCATTGGTCGCCTGTTTGCCAAGTTTGGTCCTGATCTGTCAGTGCTGTGGGCCTCAGTGGCTGACTGCCTGAGGCCTTTCCCTTTCCCTCTGAGTCACTTTAGAATGTTTGAATGTGGTGGGCCATTTGGAGGCAGTTATGCAAATTCCATTTCAGTGGCAACCAGTCCCCTCTGCCGGGGGCCGTAGAATGTTGGAGTTCTGAGGCTGGCCAGTTAGAGCCCGTTATGCAAATAATCCCACAATGGCAGCCAATCGAAACATTGGCACATATTCCTCCCATCGCTCGCTCGGTGGCTCGGCTGCACCACCGCAAATACTGACTTTTATTATATATATACAAATGAGCTTTACTTAAAGAAGTACAGAGTTGGGAGTCGTGGTCAAAAACTGCATTTCAAAAATGGCATTATCCCAGAATGGAGGATTAGAGAAAATGATGCGTCATTATTTGTTCTTCTTTGGGAGAATGAAGTAAGCATTGATTTTAATTCTCAGAGTGAATTAGGAAAGTCTGACTGGTTTCAATAGAATTAATCATGTAAACATTAAAAGTAGGCTACCTGAACCATATATTTTGCACGCTTGAGCCTCTGTGGCTGTCTGGATATCTAGAAACACTTCTCTCAAAGATTATTTACCACTACTCGAGCGCAATCTTTTGGGTAGTTCCAGATAAATTAGGCCAATTAGTCATGACTTACTGTTCAATAATTGATTCAATGGATCTACTCTAGTTGGAACAAACAAAGCGCCCAAATCTTAGCCCCTATCTGCATTGCCATTATAATGCAAATTGAGCTGCATTATATGGTCAGTGTAGACCAGGCCTTACTGCAAACTTTGGCCCTCAGGTGTTTTGGACTACAACTCCACAATTCCTAACAGCCTATCGGCTGTTAGGAATTGTGGGAGTGGTAGTCCAAAACACCTGGAGGGCCAAAGTTTGCCCAGGCCTGGTGTAGACTCATATAATCCAAGTTAACTGTATAGAACTGGTTTATATGAGTGTACATTGACTATTGGTAGGTTACATACCTGTGACCATCTTTCTTTGAGTGGAGCTCTGTGAGTTCACACTTATGAAGACTGCGTGCCAGAGCAGGCCCAACGGAAACTTTCGATACCACTTTAACAGCAGTCTCTGAGGATGTGACACGAGCACCTGCCTGTCCGATTTTGATGGATTCATTTCAATTGGTTCAGCTTGAGGATGTGGACAGGATCCTTGGAGAGGCGAGGCCTACCACATGCATCCTAGACCCCTGCCCATCCTGGCTGGTCAAAGAAGCCAGAGGGGGTTTGGCAGAGTGGGTGAAAGTGATGGTCAAGGCCCTCTTACAGGAAGGCAAAATTCCAGCCAGCTTAAAGCAAGCTGTTATAAAAACGCTGTTGAAGAAACCATCACTGGACCCCACTCAATTTGTGAACTATCGGCCAGTTTCCAATCTCCCCTATTTGGGCAAAGTCATGGAACGTGTGGTGGCTTCGCAACTCAATGAGTTCTTGGTAGACACTGATTATCTAGATCCGCCACAGTCTGGCTTTAGGCCGGGACATGGAACTGAAACAGTCTTGGTCGCCTTGGTAGATGATCTATGCCGGGAATGCGGCAGGGGGAGTGTGTCCCTGTTGGTTCTGCTGGACCTCTCAGTGGCCTTCGATACCATTGACCACAGTATTCTTCTGGGATGCCTTGCAGATATGGGGCCTGGAGGTACTGTTCTGCAGTGGCTCTGGTCCTTTCTTGAGTGACGGTCTCAGAAGGTGTTGTTGGGTGACACCTGTTCGACTCCACAACTGTTGTCTTGTGGAGTCCCATAGGGTTCAATATTGTCCCCGATGTTGTCCCCAATGCTACATGAAGCCACTGGGAGAGATCATTGAGTTTCGGAATGCAATGTCATCTTTATGCAGATGATGTCCAAATCTGTCACTCCTTCCCACCTGTCACCAAGGAGGCTGTCCAGACCTTGAACCGGTGCTTGGCTGCTGCGTCGGACTAGATGAGAGCTAGCAAATTGAAATTGAATCCAGACAAGACAGAGGTCCTCTTGGTCAGTTGAAAGGCCGAACAGGGCATAGGGTTACAGCCTGTGTTGGATGGGGTTGCACTCCCCCTGAAGACGCAAGTTCACAGTCTGGGAGAGATCCTGGACTCATCGCTGAGCCTGGAACCCCAGGTTTCGGCGGAGGCCGGGAGAGCTTTTGCACAGTTAAAACTTGTGCGCCAGCTGCACCCATACCTTGGGAGGTCTGATCTGGCCACTCTGGTTACATCCCAAATAGACTACTGCAGCGCACTCTACATGGGGCTGCCTTTGAAGACTGTTCAGAAACTTCAACTGGTCCAGCGGTTGGCAGCCAGGTTACTAACTGGAGCGGCATACAGGGAGCACACCACTCCTCTGTTGTGCCAGCTCCACTGGCTGCCTGTCCACCGAGCACAATTCAAAGTGCTGGTTTTGACCTTTAAAGCTCTTTACGGTTCTGGCCCAGCTTACTTGTCCAAACATATCTCCCCTTATGTCCCATCTCAAAATTTACAATCTTGCAGGGAGGCCCTGCTCTTGATCCCATCGTTGTCGCAAAAATTTCTCGGTAGTGGCCTGCCGTCCATTCTCAGCACAAGCTGGGTGTCATCAGCATACTGATACCACTCCAGACCAAAAATCGTGAACCAGCTGGGCTAGCGGACGCATATAGATGTTGAATAATAAAGGGGGAAAGGATGGCACCCTGGGGGACCCCACAACTTAGGAGGTCTCCCGGAGACCTCCTCCCCCCTATCCACTCGTTGTCCCCGATCTTGGAGGAAGGAGGCCACCCATTTAAGGGCAGTCCCCCTGTAATGAAGTCAATTCGTGTATTGTTTTTATAGTTGAATATGTGGTGGTATTGAAGCGGTTTTGGTACTTTCCAACAGGAGTACAGTCAGAGAGAAGTGCTGCACACGTGTAGAGCTTAGAAAAGTGGGTTTCT
>JARBWK010000732.1:0-25515 GCA_030556195.1 Anolis apletophallus
TCGAGATTAGACTACTGTAACGCTCACGTGTGCCTTCCCTTTGGCGACAGTTCGGAAGCTCAAGTTAGTGCAGAATGCCGCGCTGCTCGCTTGCTGACGGGAACGCGGTGAGGGAGCATATCACGCCATTCTGCGGCAACTGCACTGGCTGCCTGTTGAGTACCGAATTGCCTTCAAGGTGTTGGTGTTAACCTTTAAGGCCTTACACGGCCCCTAGGGCCTGCGTACTTGAGGACCGCTTGCCCCATATGTACCCCTCGAGGTCACTACGTTCAGGGAGTCTAATCTTCTCCCTAATTCCATCTGTCCGCTGCCATTTGTCCGTGACCAGGCAAGGGCCTTTTCCGTGGCGGCACCGGTACTCTGGAACTCTCTCCAAGATGACGTCCCGTGCCGCCGGGAGCTCATCCATTCCGCAGGGCCTGCAAGACCGCCCTGTTTAGGACTGGCAGCCGCTAGGTGAATTAGCGAACGCATTCATTCTCCTGACCAACACTTTGGGGAAATGATTAGCTATTGGCCTCTATGTCTGTATGTATGCAACACCCAGATGCAACCACAAGAGGGCAGTACAGAGAGGGAAATGATTAGCTATCGCCCTCTATGTCTGTATGTATGCAACACATAGATGCAACCACAAGAGGCCAGTACAGAGAAGGAAATGATTAGCTATTGGCCTCTATGTCTGTATGTATGCAACACCCAGATGCAACCACAAGAGGGCAGTACAGAGAGGGAAATGATTAGCTATTGGCCTCTATGTCTGTATGTATGCAACACACAGATGCAACCACAAGAGGGCAGTACAGAGAGGGAAATGATTAGGTATTGACCTCTATAGCTCTGTATGTATGCAACACTCAGATGCAACCACAAGAGGGCAGTGCAGAGAGGGAAATGATTAGCTATTGGCCTCTATGTCTGTATGTATGCAACACATAGATGCAACCACAAGAGGGCAGTACAGAGAGGGAAATGATTAGGTATTGACCTCTAGATCTATATGTATGCAACACTCAGATGCAACCACAAGAGGGCAGTACAGAGAAGGAAATGATTAGCTATTGGCCTCTATGTCTGTATGTATGCAACACCCAGATGCAACCACAAGAGGGCAGTACAGAGAAGGAAATGATTAGCTATTGGCCTCTATGTCTGTATGTATGCAACACCCAGATGCAACCACAAGAGGGCAGTACAGAGAAGGAAATGATTAGGTATTGGTCTCTATGTCTGTATGTATGCAACACCCAGATGCAACCACAAGAGGGCAGTACAGAGAGGGAAATGATTAGCTATTGGCCTCTATGTCTGTATGTATGCAACACCCAGATGCAACCACAAGAGGGCAGTACAGAGAAGGAAATGATTAGCTATTGGCCTCTATGTCTGTATGTATGCAACACCCAGATGCAACCACAAGAGGGCAGTACAGAGAGGGAAATGATTAGCTATTGGCCTCTATGTCTGTATGTATGCAACACACAGATGCAACCACAAGAGGGCAGTACAGAGAGGGAAATGATTAGGTATTGACCTCTAGATCTGTATGTATGCAACACTCAGATGCAACCACAAGAGGGCAGTGCAGAGAGGGAAATGATTAGCTATTGGCCTCTATGTCTGTATGTATGCAACACCCAGATGCAACCACAAGAGGGCAGTACAGAGAAGGAAATGATTAGGTATTGGTCTCTATGTCTGTATGTATGCAACACTCAGAAACGTCTGGCTCCTTACCTCTCCCGCTGCGACCTGGCCACGGTGATCCAAGCCCACGGTCATCTCGAGGCTTGATTACTGTAATGCGCTGTACATTGGCCTACCCTTGTCGGGTGATCCGAAACTTAAGCTGGTGCAGAACGCAGCAGCGCTGCCTGCTGTCGGGAGCCCCCAAGATCTGCGCATGTGACCCCACTCCTGCGTGCACTGCACTGGCTTCCCATCGATTCGGGTCTCCTTCAAGGTGTTAGTTCTAACTTTTCAAGGCCTTATATGGTTTTGGGGCCAGTGTACCTGAGGAGCGTCTTACCCCATACAAACCCAGAAGATCACTGCGCTCAGGGGGGCTTAATCTACTAGAGGTCCCTAGTATTAAGATCTGTAGGCTGTCGAGGCACCCGGCAGAGAGCATTTACAGTGGCCGCTCCGACCCTCTGAATTCTCTGCCGGAGGAGATACGAGCACTATGGGTTTTGTTGGCCTTCGCAGAAGTCTGTGAAGACTTGGCTATACAGGCAGGCATTTGGTCCCAACTGATGCCTCCTTAGTTGCCAGCTGCCAACTTACCGTCCTGCCATGTATTGCAGATGCGTATTATTGCTTGCCGGTATCATTTGTGGGGAGGGGTGCTTTTGGGTATAAATCTTTTATCTGTTTACTGATGTTTTATTGATTTTATGCTGTAAACCGCTCTGGGCTCCAGAAAGAGCGGTCTACCAAATCGAATTTATAAATAAATAAATAAATAAATAAATAGATCTGTATGTATGCAACACTCAGATGCAACCACAAGAGGGCAGTGCAGAGAGGGAAATGATTAGCTATTGGCCTCTATGTCTGTATGTATGCAACACATAGATGCAACCACAAGAGGGCAGTACAGAGAGGGAAAATGATTAGGTATTGACCTCAGATCTATATGTATGCAACACTCAGATGCAACCAAAGGGGCATGCAAACCCTCCAACCACCCCATTTCTCCCCATATTACCACACATATTATCAGCCAAGAAAGTAAGAAGAGAGGCTTTTGAACTGCAAGGCCATTAATACTCAACAAGGTAAACAAGGGCGTAAAAATACATCCAACCACCCCATTTCTCCCACACTAAAATTACCACATATTTTCAGCCAAAAAAGAAGAGAGGCTGTTGAACTGCAAGGCCATTTAATACTCAACAAGGTAAACAAGGGGCATGCAAAAATACATCCAACCACCCCATTTCTCCCACTCCATATTACCACATATTATCAGCCAGAGAGTAAGAGGCTTTTGAACTGCAAGGCCATTTAATACTCAGCAAGGTAAACAAGGGCATGCAAAAATACATCCAACCACCCCATTTCTCCCCCCCTGCCATATTACCCCACATATTATCAGCCAGAAAGTAAGAAGAGAGGCTTTTGAACTGCAAGGCCATTTAATACACAGCAAGGTAACCAAAGGGCATGCATAAAAACATCCAACCACCCCATTTCTCCCCCCAGTTCTCCGACATCCAGAGAGCACTATGGACTCAAACAATGTTGGATCAGGGCCAAACTTGGCATGAATACTCCAATATGCCCAAATGTGAACACAGATGGAGTTTAGGGAAAATAGACCTTGACATTTGGGAGTTACAGTTTCTCGGGATTTATAGTTAACACGCAATCAAAGAGCATCCTGAACTCTTGCAACAATGGAATTGAACCAAACTTGGCAAATTGAACTCTAAACAGAAAGTACTCAAAAGGGTTTGCTTGGGAATTGACCTTGAGTTTGGAAGTTGTAGTTCACCTACACCCAGAGAGCACTGTGGGCAGGAGGGGAAGAAAGGGTATTGCAGGTTCCAATTTCCCAAGGCACACCTGATGATCGCTCCACGGCACACTAGTGTGCCCGGCACTAGTTGGGAAACACTGATCTAGACCAGTGTTTCTCAACCTTCCTAATGCTGCGCCCCTTAATATAGTCCCTCATGTTGTGGTGACCCCAACCATAAAATTATTTTGTTGGTATTGTTATGAATTGTAATGTAAATATCTGAGATGCAGGACATATTTTCAGTCACTTGACTAAATTTAGCACAAATACCTGATACACCCAAATTTGAATCCTGGTGGGGTTGGGGGGTTTGATTTTGTCATTTGGGAGTTGTAGTTGCTGGGATTTATAGTTCACCTACAATCAAAGAGCACTTTGAACTCCACTAACGATGGAATTAAACCAATCCTGGCACACAGAATGCCCATGACCAACAGAAAATACTGGAAAAGACAATGACCTTGAATTTTGGAGTTGTAGTTCACCTACACCCAGGTAGCATTGTGGACTCAAACAATTATGGATCTAGTCCAAACTTGGCAGGAATACTCAACATGCCCAAATATGAACACTGGTGGAGTTCGAGGAAAATGGACCTTGACACTTCAGAGTTGTAGTCGTTGGGATTTATAGTTCTCCTACAATCAAAGAGCATTCTGAACCCCACCAATGACAGAATTGGGCCAAACTTCCCACACAGGACCCCCATAATCAACAGAAAATACTGTGCTTTCTGATGGTCTTTCGTGACCCCTCGGACACTCCCTTGCGACCCCCTCAGGGATCCCAACCCACAGGTTGAGAAACACTGAAATTCTAGACCAATCCCCTGCCCTGCCAGGAAAGCACAATCAAAGCACCCCCGACAGTTAGCCATCCAGCCTGTTTCAAAGCCCCCAAAGCAGATAGATGCATAGATAGATAGATAGATAGATAGATAGATAGATAGATAGATTCGATCAGTGTTTCCCAACCTTTTTTGAGCCGCGGCACATTTTTTACCTTGACAAAATCCTGGGGCACACCACCAACCAAAATGACACCAAATGACACTCTAACACAGTAATACATATAGTTAATATGTTTTTAAATGTATTTATACACTCAGTGTGAAACCTGAGCCTGTTTCGACGAACACAACACAGATATCCTGGCAGGAATGGCAGAAAGACACACACGAAGGTCTTGCTCAACAGCTGTCAGTCTCTAATACTAACCCAAGTCAAAAAATTGATTTCGTCATTTGGGAGTTGTAGTTGCTGTGAGTTATAGTTCACCCGCAATCAAAGAGCATTCTGAACTCCAATGATGGAATGGAATCAAACTTCCCACAAAGAACTCCCATAACCAAGAGTTTGGTGGGCATTGACCTTGGGTTTGGGAGTTGTAGTTCACCTACACCCAGAGAGCACTGTGGACTCAAACAATGTTGGATCAGGACCAAACTTGGCATGAATACTCAATATGCCCAAATGTGAACGCAGATGGAGTTTGGGGAAAATAGACCTTGACATTTGGGAGTTACAGTTTCTGGGATTTATAGTTAACACACAAACAAAGAGCATCCTGAACTCTTGCAACAATGGAATTGAACCAAACTTGGCATATTGAACTCTCATTACCAACAGAAAGTACTGAAAGGGTTTGCTTGGGAATTGACCGTGAGTTTGGAAGTTGTAGTTCACCTACACCCAGAGAGCACTGTGGACTCAAACAATGTTATGTTATGTTGTTGTTTGTTTTCTATCCAGAATCACAATGTTGGAAGGAGGCTCACCACTTTAAGGTCCCTAAAACAGGCATGGGAAAACTCGGCCCTCTGGGTGCTTTGGACTTCAACTCCCACCATTTCCTAACAGCCTGAGGCCCTTTCCTGCTTAAGTGGCTGAGGGGGGAGGAAAAGGGCCTGGGGCGGCAAGGAATGGTGGGAGTTGGAGTCCAAAACACCTGGAAGGGACAAGTTTGCCCATGCCAGCTTTCGACAGAGACCTCTTCCTCCCCCTGTCCCTTCGCCCCCTTTCTTCCCCCTCCTGCCCAACACTTACTTTTTCTTCTACACTGCCGCTTCTGCCGCCATTTTGATCTGAGGGGGCAGCGTGAGCATGTTCAGCAGGGGAGGGGGGAGGGAGGGAGGCGTGACCTGTGCGGGCGTTACTGCGCAGACTCGCCCCAGAGCAAAGTCAGGCAAAGCGAGCAGAGCGAGGCTGGGAAGAAGGGAGCCCGAGTGGAGAAGAAAAAGTGTTCGGCAGGAGGAGGAAGAAAGGGGATTGGAGGTTCCCATTTCCCACGGCACACCTGATGATCGCTCACGGCACACTGGTTGGGAAACACTGATCTAGACCAATCCTCTGCCATGCTAGGAAAGCACAATCAAAGCACCCCCGACAGTTAGCCATCCAGCCTCTGTTTCAAAGCCTCCAAAGCAGATAGATGCATAAATAGATCAGGTAGATAGAAGCATAGAATCCAAGACTAGGAAGAGGCCACATGGGCAAGCGTGGACTCCTTTCCCGCCTTTTGCTGCCTCCTCAGTGGAGAGAGCAAGAGAGAGATCTCTCTCTCTCTCCTGCTCCAGGTCGCCGCCGGGCCCTCTCCCCCACCCAAGTGGAGGAGGCCTCCCTCTGGGCCAGGTGTCTGCAGCCAGGTGGGCTCTCCTCCGCCGGCGCCCATCTGGGAGGGAGGGAGACCTCGTTGGAGGTTTCCTCCCAGAAGCACGCTCTCCTGACGTTTCACCCTCCGGGGCAGGCTGAGACAACTTGGGGGGGGGGGGGTCCGTGATCTGTGCCCCCTTCGGCTTGCGCCCCTAGGCCATGGTAATCCCTGAAGCTAGTCCAACCCCATGCAGGGAAAGTGTGATCGAACCTCCAAGAGCCTGCTGCATTCAAGTTGATCTGACCTGCAGCAGGGAGTTCCGCAGTTCCTGGATGTCCTATTGCAGGGCTGTCCAACTGGCGGCCCTGGGGCCGGATCCGGCCCCCCAGCCTGTTGGGCTCGGCCCCAGCTATGCCCCCAGCCGCCATTTTTAATTTTTTTTTAAAAAATTCTAATTTTTTTTTAAAAAATGTATATTGGGGAGGGGGGAGGCGGGGCAGGGAGGAGGAAGAGAGCTAGCTCCTCCTCCCTGCACCGCCTCCGTCCCCCTCTCCGCGCCCGAAAGGAGGGTAGGCGGCGCCAAGGGCAGCGCGTCAGGCCAGGCCTGTGACGCGCTGCCCTTGGCGCCCTTCTGCCCTTTCCGGCGGCTCCCCGCCCTAGGAAGGGCGGGGGCCGCCGAAAAGGAGGAGTAGGCGGCGCCAGGGCAGCGCGCCACGCCAGGCCTGTGACGCTGCCTGGGAGAATGACAGCTTTAGGAGAGGGCGAGGCCTGGGCTGGGGTGGGGCCTGGGGGGGGCCCTGGGGCGGGGCCGAGCGGCCCCCCGAGGTCATCAGTGACCTCTATTCCGGCCCTGGACCCGGTAGAAGTTGGACAGCCCTGTCCTATTGGACCAAGCATCGATGGGAGTACTGCTACAACAGCAGTTCAACAAAACAATCTCTCTTTAACTTACTTTCTTCCCCGGCCCTAACATGGTAACAAATCCCCCAATAAAGAATCATTTAGTTGTAACTTCTCCCTCTCCATGGTGTTACATTGTGTGTCTTTTACTGTCTCAAACCCGCTCCAAGCATGAACTTTTCCTCTCCTGAGCCGCAGGTCACGGCCGACTCGCCCAGGATCCTGGGGAAGCTGAAACTGTGTTCCTTTAAATCGCGGATACGGAAACACGTTGGGCCCCTGTATCCGCTGGTCAACAGATCACCTCCATTTTGGTGCCATATATTTCCTAGGATAATTATAAGACTAACTGCTATCTCACATTTGCTCTTTGGGCCCATGCGCCCCGGGAGTAACCTGTTTTTATCATAAAATAAAATAAAGTTTAAATTGAGACCAGCTATATCGGATCCTCTTTGGTGGGTCTGACAGGTCTGCCTTCACGGCTAGACCCCTAAATCCTGCTCAATATCAAATGCACAATCAAAGCACCCCTGATAGATGGCCATCCAGCCTGTTTCAAAGCTTGCAAAGCTGATAAGCAGATAGATAAATACATACATACATACATACATAGAATCATTGAATCCTATAGTTGAAGGCACCACACGGGTCACCTAGTTCAACCCCCCTGCCTTGCATTAAAAGCACAATTAAAGAACCCACGACATATGGCTAGCCAGCCTCGGTTTCAAAGCCTCCAAAGCAGGGGTGCTCAGAATGGTGATCGGGATCACCAGGGTGATCTTTGGGCCTCATCCTGGTGATCTTCAGGCCCCTGACCAGGTTTTTTGCAGTTTGTCCTCTTCACGCGTCCCTCCGTCGTTGCTCCTCCCCGCTCCTGCTCGCGCCACCTCCAAACGCTCCAGAGTCCAAGAGGCAGACTGGGCCCCCTCTTTTGGATTCCTCCTCCTCCCTCCGTCCTTCTCCAGCCACTCAGAGTCATAGGAGTCCAAGGGGCGGGCCTGATGACGCGATGCATGCATGGCTGGCCCAGCGCATGCGCAGAAGAGCCCATTCTGCCTCTCGGAATTCTCGTGAGCTCTTGGAGGCGGCACATGCTGGCGGTGTGGAAATAGGAGCAATGACTGAGGAGGAGGAGAAGGACGTTTTGGGGGTCATTTCTTATCGCATCTCAAAGGTCGGTCTTTCTACTTTGGGGTGGGTGCTTGATTGTTCTGTGGCATGTCTCTTTGTTTATTTTTAATGTTTAAAATGGCCTTTTAGCTCCAAAGCCTCTCTGCTTGCTTTGTTCCTTGAGAAATATATGTTGGGGAATATGGAAATGGGAGAAATGGGGTGGTTGGATGTATTTTTGCATGCCCCCTTGTTTACCTTGCTGAGTATTAAATGGCTTGCAGTTCAACAGCCTCTCTTCTTACTTTCTGGCTGATAATATGTGTGGTAATATGGCAGTGTGGGAGAAATGGGGTGGTTGGATGTATTTTTGCATGCCCCTTTGTTTACCTTGCTGAGTATTAAATGGCCTTGCAGTTCAAAAGCCTCTTCTTACTTTCTGGCTGGTAATATGTGTGGTAATATGGCAGTGTGGGAGAAATGGGGTGGTTGCATGTATTTTTTATGCTCTGTTTTATATTGTTGTTATTAAATTGAAATGTTGATGTTTTATAACTTCATTTTATGTAAACTGCCCCGAGCCTGCTGGAAGGAGCGGTACATAAAAATGAGTAATAAATATAAATAAATAAGAAAATAGTTATACGTTTTACATTTCTGGGTAGGTGATCTTTGGGACTTGGTTCTTTAATCAGTAGCTCCCATGCTGAAAAAGTGTGGGCACCCCTGCTCCAAAGGGTTGCTCACTGCTCTCATGGACAACTTAAAACTTCTGAACAGTCTTCAAAGGCAGCCCCACGTAGAGTGTGTTGCAGTAGGGTCTTTGGGGGTGTCATGTCAGGGAGCGACTTGAGAAACTGCAAGTTGCTTCTGGTGTGAGAGAATTGGCCGTCTGCAAGGACGTTTTTATGTTTTTACCATCCTTGTGGGAGGCTTCTCTCATGTTCCCTCATGGGGAGCTGGAGCTGACAAGGGGAGCACATAGATAGATAGATAGATAGATAGATAGATAGATAGATAGATAGATAGATGTATTGTGCTGACTGTTTTATGCTTATGTAATGTTTTGTTTCGTTCTGGGTTTTTGTTTGCTTGCTTGCTTGCTTATTCTATATGGTTTTGTGTTTTTACGATTTGGAGATAGAGCGGTATATAAATAAAGTTTTTTAATTATTATTTTATTACACCGTGGCCAAATCTGGCTTCTCAAGGTACAGGTGCAAATTATTTATTATTTATTTATTTACAGTATTGATATTCCGCCCTTTCACCCCACAGGGGCAGGCCAGGATTACCCATAAGGCCAACCTAGGCCATGGCCTAGGGGTGCAAGCCGAGGGGGGGGGGCGCACATCACAGACCAATTTTTTTAAATGTTGAAACAAATAAAAATGCAACGCGTGTGGAGATGAGGAAGGAGGGATACCAGAGGTCCTCCGCGCGCCCCTGCCCTTCCTGGAATACCAGCTCCTGCCTCAGCTATTGTTAAAGAAACAACGTATGCGCAGGGGCTCTCGACACTGGCGTCGACGCGGCAGGAGGACACTAACTCCCTCGATGCCGACAGCATCCACTTGCTGGCTCCTTCAGTGCAAGTACAGGAAACTCCAATGAGCAGTCTGCGCATGCCCTAACACCATGAAAGCTGATATTCCTCCTCCAACACAAGGAGGAGACTCCTCCTTACTGGAGAGAGAAGCGCAACTGCCGGCTATGGCACATGCGCAAACCCCAGTACAGGAGACAAGCCCAACGTGACAAGCCCCGGTATCGGAGAGAAGTGCGGCATTGGTACAGCTGCTGACTACAACGCCTGCGCAATCCCCGATACTAGGTAGGAGCCACGTGCCTCAAGCCCCGGCATCGGGAGGAGGCCCTCCCCCATGCGTGGATCCATAGTGCCTGCCGAGAGGGAAACTCCTGTGGCGGTCCTAGGGACCACACCGAGAGAGCTGGATGGGGCCCTAAGGGGGACGAGAGCGCATGAAAGGATGTGGGAGAGGGGGCGTAAAGGTTGGCTTAAAGAGGGCGTAATTCCAAAGTGTGGCCTAGGGTGCAAAAAGGTGTTAATCTGGGTCTCTGCCGCGCTAGCTTTTCCTGCTTCTGCTATGCCTTAGCACAGGGCTATCCAACTGGCGGCCCGGGGGCCGTATACGCCCCCCCAGCCCTATCCCTACGGCCCCCGCCTACCCTGCAAATTTTTTTTTAAAAAATCGATCTCGAGGGGCGGGGCTGGGTAACGTCAGGTGTGGCGCCAGCGCCAGGCCTGACGTCACCCAGCCCCGCCCGCTCTCTTCCTCCTCCTCCGTCCCGCCTCTTCCCCCGGGGGCCTAAAGACCGGGGGCCTAAAGGCGGGCCTAAAGAGGAGGGAGGCTCCCTTCCTCCTCCTCTGTCCCACCTCTCCCCCGCGCACTAATCGGAATGCCGGGGGCCTAAAGAGGAGGAAGGGAGGCTCCCCTTCCCTCCTCCGTCCTCTCCCCCGACGCACCAATCGGGAACGCCGGGGGGGAGGGAGGCGGGCGGCTAAGGGGGAGGGAGGGAAGCGCTTCCCTTCTTCTCCATAGGCCCGCCTCCTCTGTCCCGCCTCTCCCCCCGGCGCTCCGATCGGTGCGCCGGGGGGAGAGGCGGGACGGAGGAGGAGGCTGGTGTGTTCCTTTAGCTGGAAGGGCGAAGCCATGGAGGGCTCTGCTTGGCTTTGCCCTTCCTCTTAAAGGACACGCCAGCCTCAGAAGCAGCAATTTCCCGCTCCGAGGCTGGCGTGTCCCTTTAGCTGGAAGGGCGAAGCCATGGAGGCCTCTCCTCGTCTTCGCCCTCCCTCTTACAGCCTCGGCCGGGGCAGCAGAACCGGGAGAAATTGCCGGTTCTGCCGCCCTGGCTATCACTGTAGGAGGGAGGGAGGCGTGGGGCGGAGCCACTCCTGACGGCGTGCTGACATCACCAAGTGCGGGGTCCGTTTTCGGCGCGGCTTGGTGACGTCAGCAAGCCTCGCCGAAAAGGGGCGGGCCGCGCAGGACGCCAGCGTGGTAACGTCAGGCGTGGTGACGTCAGCGCGCCGTCAGGAGCGGTCCGCCCCCTGCTCCGGCCCCCCAGGTCATCAGTGACCAGAACTCTGGGCCTTGGGCCAAAAGAAGTTGGACAGCCCTGCTTTAGCAGAATCAGGAGGACTGGAGCGGTGGAGGAGGGCGTAATGGGGGGGGGGGCGTAATTCTGAACAGTGGCCTAGGGCGGCAAAAGGTAATTATCCGGGCCTGGACTGCGGACCTGCTCCTTCAGGGGGAGTGTAACCCCGTCAAGCACAGGCTGTAACCCTATGTCCTGTTCGGCCTTACGACTGAGCAGGAGTACCTCCGTCTTGTCTGGATTCAGTTTCAATTTGTTTGTCCTCATCCAGACCATCACAGCTGCCAAGCACCAGTTCAGGACCTGAACAGCCTCCTTAGTAGTAGGTGGAAAGGAGTGATCGAGTTGGACGTCATCTGCGTACAGATAGCAGCGAACCCTGAAACTCCGGATGATCTCCCCTCAACGGCTTCATGTAGATCACTGATTCTCAAAGTGGGCGGTACCACCCCCTGGTGGGCGGCAATGCGATCCAAGGGGGCGATGGGAGGCTCAGGGGAATTTGGGGGGTGATGAACCCCTTTAAGGAGGCGGTGAACGATTGGCCATTTAGGAGGGGTCGCGCGGCCCTTTTCTTTGGCCCTGCCCCCTTCGCTTGACCCCCCCACATGCAGTGCAGTGCAAGGCTACAGTGCAAAGGCCTCTGCGGCCTCTGGCGGACTCTCCCCGCCACCGCGGAAGAAAGCGAGGCCTTCCTAGGCTCGGATTACTCATAGGGCCTACCTAGGCCCAGGGCCGGCCTTTACCATAAAGCAACCTACGCGGTTGCGTAGGGCGACGTTCCCGGAGAGGGGCGTCGCCACCTGGGGGGGCGTCGCCCCGCCCCGCCGCCGTGCCGCCTCAGCCAGCCGGCGGCGCGGAGGGGGGGGGAGAGGGGACTCACGGGGCAGGCGCCCGGACCCGAGGAAGAGCAGGAGGAGGGGGAGGCCACGAGGGCGGCCCCATGGTTTCCCCCCCGGCAGCGGCAGCAGCAGCACCCCCAGAAGGGCCCGGAGCCAGAGGCGCATCTTCCTGACGTCGCCGCCGCCGCCTCTGCCGAGGAGGAAGGGGGGAAGGCCTCACCGGCCGCGCTGCAAGGACACCCGAAGGAGAGATGCCGGAGGAGGGATGGAAGGAGAAGAGGCCGCCGCGCTCCGCAGGGCTCCTCCCTCCGGCGTCTCTCCTTCCGGGCATTCTTGCAGCGCGGCCGGCGAGGCCCTCCCGCCTTCCTCCTCGGCAGAGGCGGCGACAGGAAGTGACGCCAGGAAGATGCGCCTCTGGCTCGGGCCCTTCCGGGCGTACTGCTGCTGCTGCTGCCAGGAGTCTCCGTGGGGCCGCCCTCGTGGCCTCCCTCCTCCTGCTCCGGGTCCGGGCGCCCGCCCCGTGAGTCCCTCTTTCCCCCCCCCCTGTTCCTCCGCGCCGGCGCGCTCGGGAGCCACTGCACATGCGCAAATTTCCGTGAATGCGCGGGCACAGCCAGGAGCCGCTGGGGGGGGCAAAATAATGTTCGCTTACTCCCCCCGGAGAGCTCAGACCGCCCCTGCCTAGGCCATGGCCTAGGGGCGCAAGGCGAGAGGGGCGCAGATCACGGACCAAAAAAACCCTCCGTGGCTAGCCCTTGGGAATGGCGGGAGTTGAAGCACAAAGGCCACGGAGGGAGGGCCGAGCCTGGTCTCAAGGCAAGACACCGTGGGTGAGGAGCAGCAGCAGCAGCGGTGGCAGCGGCTTCCCTCCCTCCCTCCCTCCTCCCCGCTACTCAGCCGGGGGCGAGGCCTCCCAGGGTGACGTCACTCCCTCCCTCCCTGGGACCAGCCGCTCCCGCCACCAAGAGGAAAGGAAGTGGCCACCACGCAGAACCAAAGTGAGCAGCGCGGCCCGGGAGGAACGCGAAGCCTGGCTTGAATAGCCTTTTGCACCCAAACCACCCCGTGTATGTCCCGCACTTCACCGTATGTTTTGCCCCCCCTCCCCCGAAAGGACGCAGATGGGAGCATGAGCATCCCCAACAGCTTCCATTTTGGCCGCATCATGGAAAATAACAGGGCAGGTCCTCCTTCACTTTGCGGGCGTCCCAACGGCCTGCCTTGGCGGCGCGGTGGTTGCCGTGGTAAGGGCGGCCGCTCGTGCTGGCCGAGTGGGCGTGGTTATGTGCGGCCTCCTTGCAACCAAGGAGGAGGAGGAGCAGCGGCCCTGATAGGCCCGGATTAATGGTGTGTGGCGCCCTAGGCCACACTCTCTAAATGCCCCCCCGGGAGGGCTCTTGCGGGGGCGGAGCCAGCCCGAGGGAGAAGGAGCCGGTGGGAAGTCCCGCCCCTAGGGTGACTGACGTGACTTCCCCCACCGCTTCCTTGCTCGTATGGGCGAACAAAGCCACATCAGTCCCCCTAGGGGCGGTGGGGCTTCCCCCCGGCTCCTTCTCCCTCGCGCGGGCGGGCGCCACTCCTTCCTTCACTGAAGGGAGGAGGAGCAGAGCCAGCGAGAGAGAGAAGGAGCCGGGGGAAGTCCCGCCCCTAGGGCGTCTGACGTGGCTTCCCCCGCTGCCGCCTCGCTAGCACGGGCGCCCCTCCTCCCTTCACTGAAGGAAGGAGCGGTGCCCGCCCGCGCGAGCAAGGAGGCGGGGGGGGGGAAGCCACGTCAGACGCCTTAGGGGCAGCGGAACTTCCCCCGGCTCCTCCTCCCTCGCTCCTTCTCAGTGCGCAGGCGCAAAAGCAAGCACCCAAAGTTCAGACTAAATGTTTTGATTTTTTTTTTCAATTTTGGGGGGTCCGGATCTGCTGCCCTGCCAAAGCTGCCGCCCTAGGCCATGGCCTAGGGTGGCCTTATGGGTAAACCGGGCCTGGGCCCTGAAGGAGACGGAGACGGGTGGGTGTCTCTCTATCTCTCTATCTCCAGGGAGCCCCGCCCCGAAGGAAGGAAGGAAGGAAGGAAGGAGAAAAAGAAGGGAAGGAGAAGGAAGGAAGGGGAAAAGAAGAAAAATAATTCAACAAGGAAGGAAAGGAAGCAGAAAAAGAAGGGAAAGAAAGGAAAGAAGGAAGGAAAGAAGGATGGACAGAACGAAGGAAGAAAGAAAGGAGGAAAAGAAGGGAAGGAAAAGAGAAGAAAGAAGGAGAAGGAAGGAAGGAAGGGGAAAAGAAGGGAAGGA
The DNA here is from genome assembly GCA_030556195.1 of Anolis apletophallus. Lineage (NCBI taxonomy): Eukaryota > Metazoa > Chordata > Lepidosauria > Squamata > Anolidae > Anolis > Anolis apletophallus. Next base: position 14,379 of record JARBWK010000732.1, read on the forward strand.
ACAGAAAGGAAGGAAGAAGCGGAAAAGAAGGGAAGGAAAGGAAAGGAAGGAACGAAGGAAGAAAAAGAAGGGAAGGGAAGGGAGAGGAAGGAAGGAAGGAAGGAAGGACAGAAAGAGGGAGAGAAGGAAGGAAGGAAGGAAGGAAGGAAGGAAGGAAGGAAGGAAGGAAGGAAGGAAGGAAGGAAGGAAGGGAAGGAAAGGAAGGAAGGAGGGAAGGAAGGAAGGAAGGAAGGAAGGCAGGCAGGCAGGCAGGCAGGCAGGCAGGCAGGCAGGCAGGCAGGCAGGCAGGCTTCTCATGAGGAGCAAACTCCCATCTCTAGAAAGTTGTTGCTTTCTCTTTTCCTTGCCTGGATACACAATAGCCAGGACTGAAAGGCATCCGCCTTCACCCACTACTCTTCCTCCCTGGGGCGCAGGGATCCTAGTCAGCCCCGGCAGATAGCCACCCTGCCACGGCCCCCAAGCCCCCGGGCGAGGAAGGAAGGAAAGACAGGTGCGGCTTGGGCCCCCACCCTCCCTTCCCGGATCCCAAACAACAACTTTCAGTGCCGGTAGTAGAGGGGGCGTATGACCACAGGGTGGCCTAGGGCGCAACAAGGTGTTAAGCCGGGCCTGGGCCTTCCCCGTCGGCGGCAGAGGAAGCAGGAGAGCCCAGGGCTTCCGCGGGGAGAGTAGGTCTAGCTTCTTCGTCCCCTCAGGCCGCGGCTGTCCGTCCCCTCAGAGCCCTCTCCGGCAGAAGTCAGAGCTGAATCGATTGAAGGTCCTGCAAATCCCATCATCCATTGTCCATACTCCCCCAAAAATATTGTTTTCATGATTAATCACTATGCTTTAATTATGTTCAATTTGCAACATTGAAAATACATTCTGCATATTAGATATTTGCATTAGAATTTGTAAGAGTAGCAAAATTATTTATGAAGTAGCAACGGAAATATGGTTGTGGTGACCACAACATAAATAATAATAATAATAATAATACACTTTATGTATATTCCGCTTTTCTCACCCCGAAGGGGACTCAGGTACACATACTTAGCAGACAGTCCCTGCCGTTTTCCACATACACATATAGACGAACAGAGGCAAACTCTGGCCACCAGGGGAGCTGACGCTCCTCATCTCTCAGCATTCCCAGCGCCCCTTGTTGTTCCTTCCGCATTCCTCAGCGTTCCTGGAGTTCTTTAATGGCCTCATAATTCAGTCAAAATTTGCCTCCCCACTTAATGTGGTGCCTTTATTTCCTACTTCAGTCTTTCTCAACCAGTGTGCCGTGGCACACTAGTGTGCCGTGACGTACTTGCCTGTGCCGCGAGAAAGCTCTCTGCCCCCTTCCCTCCTCCCCCTCCTGCCGAACTCCTGCTGCTGGGGGAGGAGGAGGAAGGGCCGGGCAATGGCGAAGAAAAAGAAGAAGGGGCCGGGGCGCCGCTTCCTTCGGCCATTTCCTCAGCCAGCCTCCAATCCGCCATGACTCCCACCATGACTCTCGCCCCTCGCTCGCTGAAGCCACGTGAGAAGCCCCGGCCCACCGCCCGTCCACCGCTCATGCTCTCCTCTGTAGGAGAGCTGAAGCTGGGGAGGGGCCGGGCATGGCGCGGCCTGGCTCTGCCCCCTCCCCCCGGCGGCACCCAGCTTCAGCTCCAGCCTTGAGGGGACAGTGCCAAGCCAGCATTGTGCTGGCTCTGGCACCTGGCTTGGCACTGCCCTCAAAGCTGGAGCAGCTGCTGGGATAGGTGAAGGGGGGGTAGGGGCGGGCATGGTGCAGCCTGGCTCCCGCCCCCCCCTGGCGTCAGCACCCAGCAGCTGTTCCCAGCAGGCCACCAACCCCAGCCATTCTTTACTGTGTTAGAGTGTCATTTTGTGTCATTTTGGTTGGTGGCGTGCCCCCGGATTTTTTTAATGTAAAAAGTGTGCCGCAGCTCAAAAAAGGTTGGGAAACACTGTCTTACTTGACAGATGCGACTGTCTTTCGGGCTGCAAAGGTAGACAGCAGGCTACACTTAAAGGTCGAGCACCCACCTCGAATCGGGCAGGCCTCGAACTCATGACCTATTGATCAGAGAGATCTTATGCAGCTGACACTTAGCCAACTGCGCCTCACTCCCGGAACCTTATTTAGGGGTCACGGCCTTAGAAAGGCTGAGAACCACTGCATTAATACATATATCTTTCTGTTTAATTGCTATTAAATTAATTTATAGGGGGGTGGTAGGCCGAAAAAGTGTGGGAACCACTGATGTAGATGTTAAACAACATGGGGAACAGTATTGAACTGCCACTTGCGCCCACCAATCAGAGCTGGGGTTACAAAACTAAGCAGAGGACAGCGAGGGAAAGGGAATAGATGGATTGACGGAGGCCTTTGCCAAAGTGGGCCTTGGGAGTTCGGAGAGGCTCCGGCCAGACTCGCGTCTCCTGCCGCCAGCCTCCGCTCTGACTTGGCCCCATTTAAACGGCACCAAAAAAAGGGAGGAGGAGTAGGGAAAGGAGAGAAGAGGGTGCATGCCAAGAGAAGGGGGCAAGCGAGGGACAACCACCGTCTCCAATGGAGTCACGCAAACTCTTCCCCGAGGAAGGAGCAAGTCGAGCTTTCCTAAGAAGAGGCACTCACTAGGGCTTCTCCCACAGCTAGAGTGCAATCATAATATATGACATATTATATATTATATATACTACAACATGATATAGTACAATATCTATCTATATACATGGCCGTTCTTCCACCTACGACAGGCTAGACGACTGGCACCCTACCTGTCCAGGGACGACCTGGCCGCGGTGATCCAAGCGACGGTCATCTCGAGGCTGGACTACTGTAACGCCCTCTACGTTGGCCTTCCCTTGTCGAATTCGGAAGCTCAAGCTAGTGCAGAATGCCGCTGCTCGCTTGCTAGCGGGAATGCCGGTAAGGGAGCATATCACGCCAATTCTTCGGCAACTGCACTGGCTTCCTATGGAGCACCGAATTGCCTTCAAGGTGTTGGTGTTAACCTTTAAGGCCTTGCACGGCCTGCGTACCTGAGGGACCACCTTGCTCCATACATTCCCCCGAGATCACTACGTTCAGAGGAACAAAATCTGTTACTAGTACCAGGGGTGCTCACACTTTTTCAGCATGGGAGCTACTGATTGAAAAACCAAGTCCCAAAGATCACCTGCCCAGAAATGTAAAACGTATAACTATTTTCTTATTTATTTATTTATATTTATTATTCATTTATGTACCGCTCCTTCCAGCAGGCTCGGAGCAGTTACATAAAATGAAGTTATAAAACATCAACATTTCAATTTAATAACAACAATATAAAACAGAGCATAAAAATACATCCAACCACCCCATTTCTCCCACACTGCCATATTACCACACATATTATCAGCCAGAAAGTAAGAAGAGAGGCTGTTGAACTGCAAGGCCATTTAATACTCAGCAAGGTAAACAAAGGGGCATGCAAAAATACATCCAACCACCCCATTTCTCCCACACTGCCATATTACCACATATTATCAGCCAGAAAGTAAGAAGAGAGGCTTTTGAACTGCAAGGCCATTTAATATTCAGCAAGGTAAACAAAGGGGCATGCAAAAATACATCCAACCACCCCATTTCTCCCACACTGCCATATTACCACACATATTATCAGCCAGAAAGTAAGAAGAGAGGCTTTTGAACTGCAAGGCCATTTAATACTCAGCAAGGTAAACAAAGGGGCATGCAAAATACATCCAACCACCCCATTTCTCCCACACTGCCATATTACACACATATTATCAGCCAGAAAGTAAGAAGAGAGGCTTTTGAACTGCAAGGCCATTTAATACTCAGCAAGGTAAACAAAGGGGCATGCAAAAATACATCCAACCACCCCATTTCTCCCACACTGCCTTATTACCACACATATTATCAGCCAGAAAGTAAGAAGAGAGGCTGTTGAACTGCAAGGCCATTTAATACTCAGCAAGGTAAACAAAGGGGCATGCAAAATACATCCAACCACCCCATTTCTCCCACACTTCCATAGTACCACACATATTATCAGCCAGAAAGTAAGAAGAGAGGCTTTTGAACTGCAAGGCCATTTAATACTCAGCAAGGTAAACAAAGGGGCATGCAAAAATACATCCAACCACCCCATTTCTCCCACACTGCCTTATTACCACACATATTATCAGCCAGAAAGTAAGAAGAGGCTGTTGAACTGCAAGGCCATTTAATACTCAGCAAGGTAAACAAAGGGGCATGCAAAAATACATCCAACCACCCCATTTCTCCCACATTTCCATATTCCCCAACATATATTTCTCAAGGAACAAAGCAAGCAGGGAGGCTTTGGAGCTAAAGGCCATTTTTAAACATTAAAAATAAACAAAGAGACATGCCACAGAACAATCAAGCACCCACCCCAAAGTAAAAAGACCGACCTTTGAGATGTGGTAAGGAAATGACCCCAAAGCGTCCTTCTTCTTCTCCTCCGTCGTTGCTCTATTTCCACGCCGCCAGCATGCATGCGCCTCCAAGAGCTCACGAGAAGTCCGAGGGGCAGAATGGGCGCTTCTGCGCATGCGCACAGGGCCAGCCATGCATCGCGTCATCCAGGCCCGCCCCCTTTGGTCTCCTATGACTTTGAGTGGCTGGAGAAGGACAGAGGGAGGAGGAGGAATCCAAAAGAGGGGGCCCATTCTGCCTCTTGGACTCTGGAGCTTTTGGAGGCGGCACGCGAGCAGGGAGCGGGGAGGAGCAACGACAGAGGACTTCTTTGCAGCATGCAGGGGCGCGTGAAGAGGACCAACAGCAAAAAACCTGGTCAGGGGCCTGAAGATCACCAGGATGAGGCCTGAAGATCACCCTGGTGATCCCGATCACCATTCTGAGCACCCCTGCTAGTACCATCAATCTGCTCCTGCCATCTGTCTACAACCAGGCAGAGAGCCTTCTCCGTGGCAGCCCCGATGCTTTGGAACTCCCTCCCAGACGACGTCCGGGCTGCCACGGAGCTCATCCCCTTTCGGAGGGCTGTTAAGACTACACTGTTCAGATCAGGGGCGGTCTAAGGTAATTTTAAGTGGTAGGCGAACATTATTTTGGTGCCCCCCCCAAAAAACATTATTTTGCCGCCCCCCATGTAAAACAAATATACAATTATAATATCACAATACCATTAGTAGTATTATATTGTATCAATGTATATACAATATATTATACCATACTCATACTATATTATATCATAATTATATTATACTACATTACAATATAATTATATTATAATATATTGACATTATAATATAATGTAAAATTCTATTATATTATTATTATAAAATAATAAAATTATTTATTTAAATAAAATTATCCTCTACTAAATATTTTCATTACTCCTATAAAACTCAAATAACCCAAAATAAAGTAAAATAAAATATTATATATTACTATTTTGTACAATACCACTATACTGCAATATTGTTTGTAATATTACATGTAATATACAATATATCATTATTCTATTGTTATATTGTATTTGTATTATATTGTATGACAATATTAAGCAGAACTGTATAATAATCAACAAGAAATGCAATGTAAATGCATCAAAATCAGAATATATTACCTATCACCCGACTCATAATTCATAGGAGTCTCCCATAAGTCCAAAATTAGGATCCCAATGTAAATGTAAATAGAAAAACAGCCAAAATGTTCAAATGAGGTCGAATTCAGGCAGCGCGGCCTGGGCAAACTTGGGCCCGCCCTCCTTCCTTCTAAGTGTTTTGGCCTCCAACTCCCACAACTCCTCATAGCCTCAGGCCCCTCAGGTCTAGGCAGAAATAGAGCCGAAGAAAGGAAGGAGGGAGAGAAGAGGTCACAGAGGAGGAGGAGGAGGAGGAAAGCCCTTCATTCATTCCTTCACTTACACTTCCTTCGCTGATTCTTTTCTCCTTCCCCGCAAACATACGCGGGCGGAGACAAAGGGAGAGGGGAAGCACTCGCTGCCTGCCCGATAGGGAGTGCTTTGCTTACAGGCTTCTGCGCAAGGCAGCAACTGGGCATGCGCGGAGGTTTTCAGCAAGATGTGCAGCTGCTCCTGCGCCAACTTCAGCTCCAGAGCAACTGCGCCTGCGTGAAAACCTCCGCGCGTGCCCAGAAGCGGCGCCGGAGCGCACAAGGCCGGGTCAAAAAGCAGGCAGCTGCAGCACTGTCTGAGGAACATCGGCAGGGCCAGGATGGCGCCCCATGCGGCCAGGATGGCGCCCCCTTCCCAGATGGCGCCCTAGGCGGCCGCCTACTTGGCCTATCTTGTAGGACCGCCCCTGGTTCAGATTGGCCTTTGATCAGGCACACTAGCTGGGGTGGCTGCTTATCACAGTCCCTTAATATATTTGTGCCTCGGGTCCGAGGAAATGCTCTATGTCCCTTTCAAACACCTTGTGATGTGACTTGTAATTGTTTTAAATGTTTTACTGTTTTATTGTACGGCTGCATGGCTATCACATGCAGCTTGTTTTTATATGTTGTGACCCGCCCTGAGCCTGCAGGGAGGAGCGGAATACAAGACCAAATAATAAATAAATAAATAAATAATAATACACGTAATAATCTCCCGGCATTACTTTGCAAACGAAGATTCTTAGGAAGGACTCGTCCCACGCTTTTTACAAGCGCGTTGATGACTAAAAAGGCCAATCTGATATAGGCAAATTCGGTTGCAGAAAGCACAGCAGAAAGTCTCCTTGGGTGATGTTGTTTCCAAGTTGCGGTTCTTTCTGCGTTGTCGTTTCTCTTCGAGACCCATTCGGCGTGTCTTCTCGAAAGAGCCCGCAGCATTGCAGGCCCGGATCATGGCCTTTTGGCGCCCTAGGCCAAAGGCTCTGCCCCCGCCCCTGGCCCCGCCCCTGCCCCACGGCTCCTCCCTCCCTTCTAAAGCAACCATGCCGGCCTCAGAAGCGGACAAAATCGCCCTTTTCAGGCCGGCATGACGGCTTTAGGAGAGAGGGAGGAGCCGTGGGGAGCCTCCTGCGGCTCCTCCCTCCCTCCTAACGCCACCATGCCGGCCTGAAAGGGGCGATTTCGGCCGCTTCTGAGGCCGGCATGATGGCTCCCTGCGGGATCGGCTCCGGGGCTGGGCCTTTTCTTCCTCCTCTTCACGCCAGCGAGAAGGCGGGGCGGAGCCAGGGCAGGGCAGAGCCGGGGCAGAGCCTTTAGCCGAGGAGAGCAAGGGGGTGGGTGGCGGGGTGGCCGTGGATGGCGCTTCAGCCGCTGGGCGCCGCATGCACATTTTTGAATTTTTTGAATTTTTAAAAACATTTTGGGGGTCCGGATCTGCTGCTGTCCCACGTCTGCCGCCCTAGGCCACGGCCTAGGGTGGCCTTATGGGTAATCCGGGCCTACAGCATTGTGGATAGTACGTCTCCATGCCTCCCAATGTGAGGCCAGGTTGGACCATTGTTGGTGAGCAATCTGGCCGAGCCTGAGATGTTGTTTCAGGGAGTCCTTATATCTCTTTTGGGGGGCGCCTCTCTTGCGTTGACCTGTGGCAAGTTCACCATAGAGTAGTATCTTTGGGAGCCGGTAGTCCTCCATCCTAGATACGTGCCCTGCCCAGCGCAGCTGTGTTCTCAATAGCATGGTCTCAACGCTGGCGATCCCTGCTTGCTCAAGGACAGCAACATTCGTCACATAGTCAGTCCAGTGTATATTTAGGATTGTGCGAAGACAGCGCTGATGAAAGCGTTCGAGGAGTCGTAGGTGTTTGCGAGAGCTGACCCATGTTTCAGACCCATAGAGGAGAATAGACAGTACGATAGCTCTGTACACACTGATTTTGGTGCTTTGCCTCAGGTGCTTGTTGCTCCAGACTCTTTTGTGAAGCCTTCCGAATTCACTCTATGCTTTTGCTAATCTGTGATCTCTCTCTTTATCAATCTTGGCACCTGAATAAATGATGCTTTCCAGGTAGGTGAACTGCTGAACGGACTTAAGCACAGATGTGCCTATGCTGACGTGGGGATGATGGTGTTCTTCCTGTGGTGCGGGCTGGTAGAGGACTTCCCTTTTTTTCAGGCTGACTTCCAGCCCAAACAGCTCTGCAGCTGTTGCAAAGCAGGATGTGAGGCGCTGCAGGGCTGCTTCTGTGTGGGCGACAAGGGCAGCATTGTCAGCGAAAGGCAGCTCACGGACTGGATAGTTTAGAGCAGGGGTGCTCACACTTTTTTAGCATACGAGCTACTCTTAAAGCAACCAAGTCCAAAAGATCTACCTCCCCCCACCGCCGTGTGCTCCCGCGCGCTCCCGCCGCTGTGCGCTCTTGCCACCACGCGTGCTCCTGCTGCTGTTTTCCGCCCGCGCAGCGCTTCTTCCGCCTGCGGGGCATTGCAGGAAGGAGAAAGCACGAGGCGGGGCATCCAGAGGGAGCACTCCGCCCTGCCTGTCTCGCCGGGAACGGAGGCTGCACAGTTGCTTCTGGACGAGAGAGAGGCAGGGCGCTCCCTCCAGAGGCCCCGCCTCGTGCTTCCTGCTTCCTGCAATGCCTCGCAGGCGAAAGAAGCATCGAGAGAGCAGAAGCCAGCAGCAGGAGCGCCCATGTGCGCAGGGTGTGCGCACGCCTGGCAGGAGCGCCCCATCCGGCTGGTGAGGCCCGAAGATCACCTGGAAGAGGGCCGAAGATCTACTAGTAGCTCCCAAGCTACCTAATGAGCACCCCTGGTTTAGAGTCTTAGTACGAGCCCTCGGGCGGCTTAAGTTGAACAAGCTGCCATCAGTACGATAGCGTATATATATGCCGTCTCCTTCTTCGAGGTCTGCCGTAGCCCTTTGGAGCATCATGCTGAAGAAGATTGTAAAGAGGGTTGGTGCAAGAACACAACCTTGTTTCACTCCATTAGTTATGAGAAAGGGCGCCAAGAGAGCATCACCGTATCTGACTTGACCGCGCTGGCCCTCATGTAACAGGATAATCATATATTATATATTATATATACTATAACACAGGGCTGTCCAACTTCTTTTGGCCCAGGGGCCGGAGTTCTGGTCACTGATGACCTGGGGGGCGGGTCGCTCGTGTGGGGGCGGGGCCGCTTCTGAGGGCGTGCTGACGCCAGCACGCCTGACGTCACCACGCGGCGTCCCTGCGTGGCCCGCCCTTTTCGGGCGAGGCTTGCTGGCGTCACCAAGCCTCACCGGGGACGCCAGGCTTGGGGCCGCCGGCGGGGCGCCGGGTTTCTTCCACTTCGCCCGCCCCAGCGGTGAGGAGGAAGAGGTGGAAGGAACCCGGCGCCACGCCGGCATCACCAAGCACGGCGTCCTTTTCGGCGAGGCTTGCTGACATCACCAAGCCCCACCGAAAAGGGACGCCGTGCAGTGACGCCGGCGTGCCGGGTTCCTTCCACTTCTTCCTCCTCAGCGGTGAGGAGGAAGAGGTGGAAGAACCCGGCGCCACGCCGGCATCACCAAGCACGGCGTCCTCGGGCGGGGCTTGGCGCGATCACCAGCCCTGCCGAAAATGGGCAGGCCGCGCAGGACGCCTCTCCCGCCCGGCGTCCTGCGCGTCTGCCCCTTTTCGGCAGGGCTGGGAGACGCCAGACGCCGGCACCTCCACCTCTTCCTCCTCGGCGCCGGCGCCTGACATCACCCAGCACCGCCGAAAAAGGGGCAGGCCGCCGCGCGGGACGCCGGGCGGGAGAGGCGAGGCACCCTCCCGCCCTCCCGCGCATGCCCGCGAGCGGCCCCGTTCCCCGAGCGGCGCCGCTCCCCATTTTTTTCCAAAATGTTTTTTTCCAATTTTTTCCCCAAATATTATTTATCCCAGGAGGGTAGGCGGGCTGCGTCCAAGGGGCTGGCGGGCCATGTACGGCCCGCGGGCCACCTGTTGGACAGGCCTGCTATAACATGATATAGTACAATATCTATCTCTATACATATAATACACATAATATAATATTACAATAATCAAAGTGATGTGTGTGTGTGTGGCTGGGATGTCCACTCACACAGACAACCTTCCACTACTCAGGAGACGCCAAAGTCCCTCCCTCCAATGACATTGCAGGTTATGGCGAGCGGCATGAACATTTACAAGAGCCCTGCCAATGTCCTCCACTAACACCATTCTACCTGCCACCCATGTGAAGGCTTTCATACGGGGACAATTCCATCCTAGATTGTATGGGTTTCCTCCACCACAGACATCCCAGTATTCCTTTCTCTCACCACTGGTGTGGAATTTGCATGATCCTGCCCACTACTTTCCCCTTAACCATTTCCTATTTTTTCTATGACACATTATAATGTGTGTATATATATATATATATATATATATATATATATATATATATATATATACTGTATATATATATACTGTATATATATACTGTATATATATACTGTATATATATATATATAGTATAATATAATAATTATGATATTAATACTAATAATATATGAATATTTCTTGATATATTAATATGTTAATATTAATGATGTGTAATATATAGTAAATATAGTAAGTAAATAAATAAATTATGTAGATTAGAATGTAGTTCAGCCTTTAGGTGCGGCTCTCCATAATATTTTTTGACTCTTGTGTGGAAAAAATAATTGCCCACCCCTGGACTAAACAGACCTAGCTCTTTAAGAGGGATTTATGGTCTCCAGACCTTTGATCCTTTTAGTCACCCTCCTCTGGACTCGTTCCAGCTCGACAATATCTTCAAATGACAGACTTTGAAACAAAGGCCGGGTGGCCATCTGTTGTAGGTGCTTTGATGGTGCTTTTCCTGCCTGGCAGAAGGGGTTGGATTTCTGGATGGCCTTGGTGCCTTCCAAATCTAGGATTCTGTTATTCCAGTGTTTCCCAACCAGTGTGCCGCGAGCGATCCTCAGGTGTGCCGTGCAAAATGGGAACCTTCACTACCCTTTCTTCCTCCTGCCGAACACTTTTCCTTCTCCACTCGGGCTCCCTTCTTCCCAGCCTCGCTCTGCTCGCTTTGCCTCGCTTTGCTCTGGGACGAGTCTGCGCAGTAGCGTCCGCATGGGTCACATCTTCCTCCCTCCGCCCTCCCCTCCTCAACACGCTCACGCTGCCCCCTCGGATCAAAATGGTAGCAGAAGCGGCAGTGGAGAAGGAAAAGTAAGTGTTTGGCAGGAGAGGAA